>SDVV010016598.1:0-14205 GCA_016164225.1 Gammarus roeselii
TGTATACGCCATACATTATATCGGTATATGCCAACATATGCCGGCATCAACCGTGTATACACCATACATTAGATCGGCATTGTCGACATATGCTGGCATCAATCGTGTATACGGTATACATTATATCGGCATATGCCGACAAATGCCGGCATATGTATGAAAACGAGGGAAAAGCATTCCTTAATTAGATTAGGTTAGGATGGGTCAAGTTAACTGCCATCATCGCAAGCCTTTAATGAATAATGCTACAGTGGATCTGGTGAAGGCTCGAATAAGTGAGATATTCTGAATTGGAACGCAATATCACAACAAACCCTGAATGAATCAATAACTTCTAAGCGTATAAACTGCAAACGGATCACAACATTTATAAAAGTATGACATGCGGGAATAAGCATCTAGTAAAGACATGCAAGCGGATAACATAATTGAGATGTATATCAAATTATTGAAGAATTTTAACACTAACACTCTGCACAAATCCGATAGATTAGCTCTCCAAGACGACATGTAACCGGACCCAAATCCAGTGTCAAGAGCTAAAACATATCAATATTTTGGATCATTACATCCAAGTGAGCGTATTTTATACCCAACATTCCATGGAATTAGACAAATTTATGTTAAATTCAGATACATTCCTATTTTAACCAATCAAAACATACAACAACAACTCTAAAATAGCTAAATAAGATTCTCTACTCTACCCTAAGCAACATTGATCAATTATTATATACGTATCCTACCACACCCTAATGATAAATTCTACTCCAATATCCCACGTGATCTGGTTCATGACTAAGATCGTATACTAAAACATAACAGCATAACAGTCATTATTATATATAGCACCAAGACGCGGATGTGAAAGAATTAGATAGGCCATAATTATAGCACCAAGATGCGGATGTGAAGGAATTAGATACGTCATAATTATAGCACCAAGACGCGGATGTGAAGGAATTAGATAGGCCATAATTAGCGGAGCAAGACGCGGATGTGAAGGAATTGGATATGGATTAATGACTAGGATGACTAGATCTTTGAACCTATTATAGAATGTAATTGTTATGAAGTATGTTATTTGTTAATGTGTCTGACTCAGGCGCTGTATTTCTCGGACATTGTAGTTATATGTTAAGACAAATTGATCTTGTGGTCAAGTTAGTTACTGATGGTACATTAAGATACCAAGAACGCAAGTTTTTTGTGAGACCACACGGGATGTTGAGAGTGGGTGGTCCGAATGATCTGTATCTGTCAAATGTCACACAAAGATTTTATCTCGAGATATACGGTCCTCTTGGAGAATAGTTGTCCATACGGGAAATTTCAGTTTCCTTACGGTATCTGGTTGCTTTCATTTACGATTGCTTACGTACGAATCATATAGATGTACGTTATTAGATCTTGTCAACGCTATACATGATTGTTTTGGAATATTTTTCACGGTAGGAGGGCATGATATACATTACTATGTTTGTTATTGAATGACGCATTTGAATAGAAGGCATTGTTCATACATGATATTTTATACTGCATGATTGGTATTATTGATTAAATCCACTCGCGTTTTCACATTTAATGTATATATTTTTCAGAGATTCGTCAGGATCCAATGTTAAGAAACGTTCTGGTCAATTGCTTATGGGGTCTATAACCACATAGAGACAGTTACTCAAGTGGGTCTCAATTTAGCTATGACAATTAGCGATTTTATCTCTGGATGTGCGGTCGTTACGAGTTTTTGAAAGGAAATGACTTTTTCGCATTTAATGTATCTATTTTTCAGAGATTCGTCAGGAACCAATGTTAAGAAACAAGCAGTTGCAGATACGTTAACGTTTTTTCAGATGATTTTTTCTGTAGACAATGGGACAAGTTTATTTATACATATATATTAATAGATCAAAAAACACATTTAGGTGAACACATTTATGGTTTTGGCACATCATTCACGCGTGTTCGGAAGCATATCGAGGGTGGACAATCAATCATGGTAAATTATATATATTTATTTGATTTAAATAGAATCCTTTACATCGTTTTTATGGATTTCCTTACAGTTCTTTCCAATGCACATTTTTTCAATGCCTATTTTGGTGGAAAATGAGACAAGTTTATTATTATAATTTATATATTTTATATACATAAGAGCATACAAGGATTATTTACATTTTTATGAATATTTAGAGGATAAAACCTGTTGAGGTACAAGCACTTCCATCATTAGGTCGAGTACATAAGATAAAGATGGTCTCACCCGGCTTGCGTCGCTTCCATGTTAAATCCATTTCTTTATTGATTTCATTAGCCAAGGCACATCACTTCCTCTTTTTAGCGATGGTAGGTTTATTTTCAATGGATTTTTTGGGAATGACCGGATGTCCGTGGGCAAGAGTTGTGCATGCGTCGAGATAGTAGCACTTATTCTCAAATTTACTGAGGCAGTTTTTGATAGTGCGTACAGTTTGAAGCTGGCATGCTTGCGCATGAATGTCGTGTATGGTTTCAAAGTGTGTGTAGGTTTTCTGGTTGTGAATGTCCCTGTATTGTTCATGTTTGATTTTGGCTTGTGTCTGGGAATTGACACCTTTAGCAGCCGATTTTGTTGCGTCGGACTCAAGCAACATGCTGTAACACTTTGGTTGTAAGCAGATGATTTCACTCGGGTAGTCATCAGTTGTTTCGCTTTTCATTAGTCCTAGCTGTCCTTTCTTGGATTCATCGAACAAGGGATGATTTTTGGGATAGTTGGAGAAGTCCATGTATTCAGCCGTCTTTGAACTGGATCAGCAACGAGTCAGTGTCCGAGTAGATGAGCGATACGTTGTCACCGTAGCGTGGCTTCAGTGTGTCATAGAAGAAGCTGTAGACTTTTGCTTTTGCTTTTTCAAGCACGAAGAATCCAACTTGGAGTAGATGAACCATTCGGACTTTTTTTGCTCGAGGGGATGCACACGATTTTTGCCTCTAGATTTCTGTTGAGCGGATTGAAAAGACACTTCCCGTATATACTATTCGAGAGCAGTTTGAATAGGGACTTTTCAAAGGAGTTTTTAGACTCCTGACGCTTCTGGATATTTTTCATGATGAAGGTTTTGAATACCGGTTCCTGCTTGATGCGAAAAATTCGATGAACCTTCCAGTCCTTGCCTTAGGAGTACTTGAAGAAGTTCCAGGGCCACGAGGTAGTCAGTTTGAGGTAGTTGGCTAGCAACAAGCTTACGATCTGCTCGTTTTCTGTTTTTGAGATGTTCTGAGCCAGCCAAGATTTTTTTTGTGAAGGGCGAAACATCGTCCAAGGTAATCTCTTTGTGATGTAGCAGGAGGGGCAGCTCATCTGTTTTTCTTGCAACTTCATCGCTGACTTGGGCCTCCACGCAGACAATGTACGTATACTCGCCAGAACAGTCTGTGTTTACCAAGTCGAATGCTTGAATTTCTTCCGGTGTGAGCTCGAGGATTTCGCCAATGATGAGGGGTTCGCTCAAGCATCCACCATAAAGACTGTTGAAGTCCCACTTGACCACAAGATCAATTTGTCTTAACATATAACTACAATGTCCGAGAAATACAGTGCCTGAGTCAGATACATTAACAAATAACATACTTCATAACAATTACATTCGATAAAAGGTACAAAAATCTTGTCATCCTATATCTAATTCCTTCACATCCACGTTTTGTACCCCTAATTAATCCCTATCTAATTCCTTCGCATCCGCGTCTTGCTCCGCTACTTATGGCCTATCTAATTCCCTCATATCCGCGTCTTGGTGCTATAATTTTAGCCTATCTAGTTCCTTCACATCCGCGTCTTGCTCCGCTAATTATAGCCTATCTAATTCCTTCACATCTGCGTCTTGGTGCTATAATTATGGCTTATCTAATTCCTTCACATCCGCATCTTGGTGCTATAATTATGGCCTATCTAATTCAGTTACACCCGCGTCTTAGTGCTATACATACTACTGCAGTCATACCGACAAAATCTGACATTTAAAACAAAACATTGAGTTCATGCATAATAAATAATTATATTACGGTATCCGTTCGATCTGGAAGAATTATTAAATTTTACTATGATATAATATCTATAGTAGGACAAAATCAAAGCCCACAGTGTCATAACAACAAACTCCACAATGCTTTACTATGTCATTTCTCAGCAATTTACCAATAATACAAAACAAATTTAGAGTTAACACCCAGTCACAGTACAATACCTCAGACATACCATGCATAAGTTAAGTCCATCGCCGTCGAGCAAAGTCACATCCTGGACATAACCAAGAATCTATACTCAGGTACAGTGTTCAAGAATGGGCCCGACATGAGTCTCAAAGAGTGTGTGGCCATAAAAAGCTTAGTTTCTGTTCACTGACGATCTAAGTAAATCACTACAACGATCAGCAGATTGTCTGATAACCTCTCTAACGAACACACGGAAGTTAAGACTGACATCCAGAAATTTGGTAAAACAATATTTCTACCAGAACCGAATAATTATATATAACGAACAACAGTTAGTAACCCATTAAAACTCCCCCCCAATACAGCCATCTAAAGAATAAAAAAAATATATAAATACAATAAACATCAAAATACAATAAAATATAAAATGTTCATAACATACAAACTGCCAATCTAGGCCGCAAGCATGGCATCTAGCCCGCCGCTCTCCTTGCGCCCCCCTTCCGGCCCTGCCCGTTAGCTGATTCACGCGCCAAACCAGTTCCGGTCGCGTCGCCCGCATTCCACCGCTAACTCCGGCTAACCCCTACCCCACTATAGCTAACTCTATTTACCCTATCTTATTCCTTCACTAAGCCGGTTAAAATTGGTGCCGAACCTCATGGTCGCCCCATGGTCGCCCAACCATATGCCCGCTGATAAAACTGCCTCGATCATACCCTACCCACCATTTATGGTCGCCCCATTGTCGCCCGTCCGTATGCCCGCCGAAAAGACTGCCTCAAATTGCGTTCTACACAAATACTATCTACTTACCAAGATGCACATTTAGTTCTTAGTCGACACAGGAGCATCACTCAGCTGCCTTCCAGCGACCGCAGGCAACAGATTCCAAGACACAGATGCGATGCTAAGAGCTGCGAACGGCAGCAACATCGCCACTTACGGCCGCAAAATTCTAATCATTGGGTTAGGACTTCATATAAATTTTCAAGGGAATTTTGCCATAATTGATGTAACCATGCCAATTCTAGGCATAGATTTCCTAACCCCCTTTGGCCTCACTATCAATTGAAAAAACATGGCACTTCTCAAACCGACGACCAGTCTTACTGCGAATGTCACGTGGGCTCAGCTCGATGACGCGATGCGAATAGTCAGCGCCAGCGACCAAATACGGGACAGGTGCAGGGCGCTACTAAAAAAATATTCTGTCATTCCATAACCAAGTACGTTGAAAAACTGCCCGTCCATAGTGCAGTGTATTACATCCCCACACATGGGCCACCATTATTTAACAAGCCTAGACGACTAGCCCCGGACAAACTCGCCATCGTTAAAAAATCGTTTGACGAACTCCTCCAATTAGGGATCGTGCGCCCCTCAGCAAGCCCGTGGGCTGCTCCGCTCCACCTCGTACCGAGAAGAGAGGGGTTCAGAGCCACACACGACTACAGATGGCCTAACTTTATGACAAAAGACGATAAGTACGGAGTTCCACACGTTCACGACTTCACAGTACAAGTAGACGCGTCGAAATATTTCGCTGAATTAAATCTACATTCGGCATACTATGCCCAACCTTTCAACGAAGCGGACATACCAGAAACAGCAGTCACAACACCCTTCGGGCTGTTCGAGTATTTGCGCTTACCCTTCGGTTTGAAAGGCCCACCCCAAACGTTACAGAGGTTCATGGACGAAGTGCTCAGAGGCGTCGACAATGCGTACGCTTATGTCGACGATATACTTATTACAAGCGAAACCGAGGACGAGCACTATGGCCACATTGAAACAGTTTTCAAACGCCTCCAAACGTACGGTCTAGTCATCAACATGGCAAAGTGCAAATTCATCCAGGAAAATCTAGAATTCCTGGCCATCAAATCGGCAGAGAGAGTATCAAACCGCTTCCGAGCAAGATAGCAGCCATCAAAGATAACCCAAAACCGGCGGATACGCACGGTTTGCGTAGATTTTTGGGCATGGTGAATTACTATCACCGGTTCCTACCTCACGCCGCCGAAGCATTAGCACCCATCAATGACCTACTAAAGCCCAAGTGTAAAGGCGCATCAATGGTAGTAGTTTGGACACCTGAGGCAGAGAAAGCGTTCATGCTCATAAAAATTCAACTTGCTAACTGTACCGCTTTAAAAATCCCTACCGTATCAGCGCAGTTTTCAGTTGTAGTAGATGTGTCAGCGACAGCGGCAGGAGCGGTTCTGCAACAAGCGGTAAATGGAAAGGTAGAACCTCTCGCGTTCTTTAGCAAACGTTTTACAACGGCAGAGATAAAATACTCGACGTTCTTTCGAGAGCTCCTTGCAGCTTACCTCGCAATAAAGCATTTCAAATTTGCGCTTCATGGGACACAGTTTTGTCTCTACACCGATCATCAGCCCGTAACAAAGGCAATCCAAGTTTCAAATTTGGACAGGCACTCCACCCACGAGGCGATATATCTGCGGTAGAGGTAACGTAGTAGCCGATGCGCTCAATAGAATCCATGCGATAAATGTGGTCGCAGATCCAGCAATAACACTCGAAGAACTTGCCAACGCGCACGTCCACGATGAAAAATTAAAATCCATGGTCAACCAGCAATTCAAAGCGTTTAAAAAAGGCGAACAATACCCATACAAACTAGATTGCTGAAATGGAATCGCCTACGAAGTTTCATTACCCCACCACGACCGTTCATTTCAAAATCAATGCGCACGCGATACATAAGGTCTCAGCACGACCTCGCTCATCCTGGCGTCCGGCGATATGTCAATATGATTAAGGCCAAAGCGTTTTGGCCAAACATATGCAAAACCATTCGCAAACATGCTCAAACGTGTCAAAGTTGTCAGTAGGCTAAAATTACCTCCCACAATAAGGCACCTCTTCAACATTTTGCAGCCGTCTCAGATCGTCTCATAGTGGTCCACATGGACATTGTCGGCCCGCTCCCGTACATCAATGGCTACCGTTATTTACTTACTATAGTAGATAGATACAGCAGCTGGCCCGAAACAATACTGATAGTAGACATGACTGCCGAAACAGTAGCCAAAGCGTTCATAATGAACTGGGTTGCCCGCTACGGGGTACCCGAAACATTGACGACTGACAGAGGTATAAATTTCGAAGGAAACTTGACAACTACCTTATGTAAATTGCTCAGCATCCGAAAAATCCGCACCCCTTCGTATCATCTCCAGAGCAATGGAATCGTCGAAAGATTTCATCGCACTCTCAAAGCTAGCCTCAAATGCCAACAAAATCCGCAGGGTTGGCACCACAATTTACCGCTAGTCCTATTAGGCCTGCGCACAGCGCCAAAGACAGGGCTCGACTGCTCTGTCGCCAAAATGCTGTACGTCAGCACACTGCGTGTGCCAGTGGACCTGGTAGATCCCTCGGACAACGCAAAGTTGCCACCAAACAAATTCGTCGAAAAATAGCGCAACGCCATGGCACGCTGAAATGTTCACCCTCCAAAATGGACCCAAATCAAGGGCAGAATCGACCCAGCGCTCCAAACATGCCCGCATGCTTACATCAGGGTCGAATCGGTACAGTGGCCTTTGACCAGACCTTACGAAAGTCCATTCTGCATTCCAAATCAAGGCTCAAAAATTTATAAATAATCCGCAAACACAGAATTGAGTCAGTTTCGGTAAACCGCTTCAAGGTTACAATCACGCTGTCTGAAACATCTGAGGACAGCTCGGTCCCAGCAACCGCAACCCACACGCTATCACCGCGCACACCCGTTACAGTCGACAGAATGTGTTTCAGTGAACCACTCACGCTAGCAGATAGACAACCACCAACGCACTGCGCCGATAGCGCGACAAGCAGCCCCCTCCAGAACATGTGTCACCACCAGGAGTGGACGACACGCCAAACCCCCGGCACGATATCACTTACAGCCAAAAGGAGGGGAAGATCTCTAAGGAGGGGACAGTGTAAGGACTCGTGAAGTCGAATTCTGCATTGCTTTCCCTCACATCAACTATTGCATAATTTACTTCCTGTAAATAATGTATTTTTTTAAGATTAAAGTACTATATTTTAGATCATTGTATTAACTCCCGTTGGAATTGTGCCATAGATGCAGTTCCTTCTGGTGGCGAAAGTCCCTTTGCACGTCAACTTGCCTATCAAGCAGTGTGAGACTCCAGCTCAAAGTTCCTGGCGCGTACTTCAAGGAACCATTCAGCAAGAAGGGTTTTTGGCGCCAGCTAATCAGCGCCAAGATTGGCAACAAGAAGTGGACGCGAGCCAATCAGCATCCCGGAAGTGGCACAGGGATAGTTTTTTGAAATAATAATTACTTACAATTATAGTAATAGTTTTCGCCCGTTATTAGTCTTAGTTAAAAGAGCAACATCTAAACACTTTGAAATATAGGGGGACAAGCTTACCATTAGAAATAGCGAATAATTGGCACAGCCATATCAGCAGTCTGCCCTGTCAAACTGTAGCCAATCACGTGTCGGCATGGCCAGAGGATCAGGCCAGACCTTCGGCCAAGCCTCATTCGGCTACCTTCAGAGGCAAAATGAAGTACTCAAGGCTCATCACGGCGACAAGTCCCTGTCTCCTTTCCTATTCTGAGCCTGATCCAAACTGCCCCATTATGACAGGAGATTACTTCACTATTTGACCTACGTTCTTCAATTTCATGTGTACGATTGATTTTCGGCGAAACGTTCACCGCCCGCTGTTGTAGGTACTTCCAGGCATTATATAATGCTCAGTAATTGCTGTGCCGTTTCACCCCTGTTTTCTCTCCTACTATCATGTCTGCAAAGAAACGGTACAGTTGTTGTTTGCTTTAAATTCTTCTGCTAGAGTAAAATTCTAATCATGAAATTCTCATAATTACCCTCCCGGTCAATATCATAAAGCTAACGCTTCACCAGAGAAGACAAAGAGCTTTATAAGCAATTGTCAAAAGTTAAAATCAATCTCACTTGTCACCGTATCTCATGTATTCAGCTATGTGTATTTTGTGCCGCCATTGTGTTGAACCAGCGTGATGTAGCTCAGTCTAACTGTGGTAAATTCCAAGTTATCCTTATCACAGAAATTAATAAAAAAAAATCATGATGTGTATGATCAATTTCTCATACACCAATTGGTTATTTTCCACTATCAAACAATTACCATGCTCTATATTGTACATTAATTAGACTACAAAACTACCACGTAATTTCAATTGTCCCCCCCCTGAATGTTCTCATCTCACCGATACGTACCGGAAGTGTAGTATACCTGTAGAGGTCCCCAATTGACCCAACATTATCCTAGTAGCACTAATCACATTATACGTGCATCACAAGCACCTATTGTTAATAAGCAATCGCCTCTTTTGATCTCATTGTTTGCATCTCTTTGCACGACATTTCTGTTCAGCTAGTACAAATATGATGATCTTACACATAATGGCAGAGTAATAACATTTATTCAGTTAATACACGAATAAATGCGCAGACACTCAAGCACTAGAACGCCATTAAACATATATCATCAACTGAACAAGATTCAGATATTTTTCTTCAGACCCATGTTGGCAAGACCATCCATCCGTCTGTTTACATTTCTAGAGGTTCAACTCCTGGAGCATCCAAAGCAAGCTCACGTGTCTCTCATGACGTTTAGTATTGTTTTATTTAATTAAAAGATTATTATTTGTTGGTGGAGCACGAGACTGCTATAAAACTGCCTCAACCTAAAACAAGTGTTCATTATATTGTGCTTATACGCTTCAGAAAAGTGAATTTGTAGGTAGGCTAGAGGTCTCAAGCACAAACGTGTCCATTTTACCTTCAGCATTTTCAGGAATGTACGTTGATCCCTTTCGTGCTGTTTAATAACTGACATCAAAGTAATATAATGGCGATAAATATCTGGCATTAATGATAACATAACTATCAGTGTCAACAAAAGGGCTTACCTGTACCTTAGGACTCTTATGACTCCCACAGATGAACAGGTATGAAATATTAAAATGTGTATGAGAGTATTGATCACTATGAAATGCCTGTTTCTCACTTCTTCAGAGAGTTAATAATTATTCTGATATGTTATTCTAAAATCCTGGTAACCAGATTAAACCACCCATATTTCTATATCCACCTGGGTGCTGAGAATGTCATAATTATTGCCACCCCATAGGTAGGAGCTTCCTTGTAGATTTCTGGACACAACTTGCCTTTGTAATCTCGTCTACAGTTGTTACAAAGTATTTATATAACTCATGCATTATCCTTGATTAGCTATCATAGGATAATCAATTGTTACCCAGTTAGCATGGTGTACCATTCTTTATGCGGGAATTCTAGTTCACCTCCATGGTTTTGGACCGCAATTAATTTATATACAAATTCCTAATAGGATGTAAATTTTAGTTATTTGTTTCTTTTACACCTATTTTGTTTGTCGGTATTGAGGCAAACAGAATGAGGTGGAAGTGCCCACAATGTGGCCTCGGCTGAAAGGTGCATTTTTCTTTCAGACCTTTCATTGGCACCGGAACAAAGTAGACCTGTGAACCAAGACCTGTGAGCCAAGTCAAACCCAGACCGAGTACAAGAAATACAACGATATCAAGTTAAGTGCATCTTAGCCAATACACCAAGCCAAAGATTACTGTCTTGCTTAATTCCAAACCCTAATAGCTCCCAGGCAGAAGCTTACTACACCCTACCTGAAAACAATTTCATTCGATTCATGGAGTAGGACGTCTAATGCCCAAGTGGGACACATATTTAAATTACATTTATCTATTAGTTTCATCATTGATTGTATTGCACCTTGAAAAAGGAAGTGCAAGCATCAATTTAATTCATCCCTAAAACTTTGGCTACTCGAGTTGCTATCATTAACTTTCACTCAGATCGGATTCTAGTCGCATCATAAACTAAAGTTACACCCTAACTGTCAAAGTCAAATTCTGATATAGCTACTACTAGAACTTCAATATTTTGAAATGTGTCACGTGATCCGGATAGTTACTGAGCTATACTACTGGGAACTTTGCCGACAGGTACTCATTCATAAAGTTGATATACTTAATGAACGCACCCTGAAAATGGAAGTGCTAGGGAAAATTCTTCAGCTAAGTAGCTACAGCTAAAGCTGGTTCTTTAGGGTCGAAATGACCTCCTCAGAGTTGCTTGTGTTCTGCTACAGAGAGCAGGAATTTATTTTGCGGTGGGTTTGCTTTTATTTTATTTGAGCCTCATTTCCACCAAAGCCTCAACGTGAGTCATAATAGGCTCCTCCGTAGGGCGCGACCGTCATTGATTCAGGTAAGTTCACACGGCCTCGTGTGCGAAAATATTAGTTTTGTCATGATGAAATCATGTACATATTTTAATTGGGGCACATTCGCGTACTAGCGCGTACAAGAGCGTAAAGAATCAACGCGCATCTTTGTAAATGTTTTGTTATCGCTGTGCGAAATGAGGTGGAGAGACCGCCTCACTTGCACAGGTGATTGGGGCTTAGACAGCTTCGTATAGTCCGGTGTGTTTTCTTAAAGCGATAAGTTTTTTACGGTAGGTTGGGTTGGTGAGTAGGCTTTGTAGGTTGCACGGGGGATCTATGAACGCTCGTCTCGCTGCCGCGAGTGCGTTGCGATCCATCAGTAAGTGTTTCACGCTGATAGCCACTTGGTGGCAACAGAGGTAAGGTGACGTGTTTGGTCCTGTGTCTACATCCATAGGTGGTTGTGAGTTATCCACGTGTGTCCCGTGCTCAAGCGGTTGATGAACACTTGGTCCTTTCTGTTGGTGAACTTTGGTCCCATTTGCCGACTGAGGGTTTGACTGAAAAGATTTTTGTCCACTCTGTTGACCCATTTGATCCCATCGGGATGTTATATGGGATTTGATAATAGGGAACCAGTCCCGGTAATGTATTGCGAAAAATTGTTCTTGGTGAGTAGATGCTAGTTAAGCAAGCGAGTCCGCAAGTTCGTTTCCTCTGATTTCCGCGTGTCCGGGAATCCAGCAGAATTCAAATACCTGACCCGTCTTGAACATCACAAAGAGATCATGCTACATTTTACGTACAACGGAATGTTCGTAGTGCAGTGTTTTAAGCTGGGTGAGGACACTCAGACTGTCTGGGAATACGACGTATTTGAGGAAACGATCTGTTTTGGCAATAGAAATGGCTGGTTCGGGTGTGTGGAGCTCCGCAGAGAACAGGGAAGCCTCTTGTGGGAGGGTGGCTAACTTTGGGATATTCCCGCAAACAGCGGCGGCTCCCACTCCGTCCGCGGTTTTGGAGCCGTCAGTTTATATATAGCGGTGCTCTAAATATTATTCCTCAAGTAGTCTTAAGAATTCCTGCCGGTACGCGTTGGCTGGAGTAGTTGCTTTAGGGTACACATGCAGGTCTAGGTTGACCGGTGGTGGGTTGATCATCCATGTAGGTGTTTGAATTTGAAGAATTCGGTAAAAGAATGAAGGCTTAATAGCTTTACGATTGATATTCAGCGAGGTCAGCAGTTGTAAACACGTAGAGAAAACGGTGAGCATATATCAATTTCAGCCGCGAAAAGGCGTTTATCGGATATTTTGGTGATGTGGCTGATTGCTGGGTTGTTTAGACTTCTAGTCTTAAAATAGTATTGTAGTGAAAGTTTGTCTCGCCGGAGTGGAAGTGGAAGTTTGTTAGCAAGCACGTTAAGGGATTCGATTAGGGTGGAACGGAACGCGCCGGTTGTGATACGCAAAGCATTGTTTACGATGGTCGAGAGAGGGTCGAGAGTAGTTTTGGCTGCTGAACCGTAGACAATGGCTCTATAGTCCATGCGCAATCGTATTATTGATCTGGACAACGTCATTCCGGTGTCCATGTCGGCACCGAACTTCAGGGATGTTACCGATTGAATAAATCCCGTCGACCATTTGCATCGAGTGGCCAGGGCTGCAATGTGGGGTTGCCACGTGAGTTTAGGGTCCCACACAAGGCCCAGGAATTTTATCGTTTCTTCGTATACTAGAGGGGTGTTGTGCAGCGTTAGGGCTGGTTTCAGGCGTAAACCGGGCACAAGAGTAAAATACATGCTTTTAGTTTTGGAGGTCGAGAATCGGAATCCGTTTAGGGAAGCCCAGTTCCCGACTAGGTTTAGGCTCTTTTGGAGTTCATGTTGTGCGGTGGACAAGCTCAAAATCAGCTCCCTATCATTGTATCAATGGATTTAGACAAGATGGTCAATTTTCTCCATTGTTATATAATGTTTACACTGATGATCTCAATTTTCTATTAGGCAGGGAGAACGTAGGATGTCATGTTGCCAATTGCTGTGTTAATAATCTTAGCTATGCCGATGATTTGGTGTTAATAGCTCCAACTATCTGCACTGCAGAGACGTCTAGATATTTGTAGTAATTATGCATGGCCGTGATATTGTGTATAACACTTTAAAAACGGTGTGTATGTTGGTCAGGCTAAAAGGTCCTAAGCGTTACCTTGTGAAATTGCTTTCTTCAAGCATTCAACGTAATTACTTGCCCATGAGCCATAGGGTTGAAAAACAATAAAAACCGTGATACTGATTATTACTTTGGATCAGTGCAATGATTAATTCAATTATATCAAATTAAATTAAATTAAATGCATCAGCCGCCGGTTGTCCTATACAATCCTAGTGTGGCTGTGCATGCAAATGAAAATTGACAATTATACATCAATAACACAACCTATCATGTGTGGCTGAAAATTGGCCTACTAATTTAATAAATAGGTCAACATGTCACAAGATTATGTCTTGGGTTTTCTCCTGTGTTCTCTCGGCTGGGGAGTTGCTCCATTTGACAGGAGAATGGTGATGGAGCCTAGCGGGGAGAGAGGAAAAGACGTTATAATATTGTACTTACGATTGGTTTTGCTGTCTCTTCACTACCTACTCTAGGGCACAAAAACACAACACTGAGCACTAAGGTATGTTACCTTTCGGGCATGAAGACGGCACGAGAGTGAAGTACTGCATCGAGC
>SDVV010016599.1:0-14205 GCA_016164225.1 Gammarus roeselii
TATATATAAATAAATTTAGAACCTACTATTTCCCATTACATACTTTTAATTTTTTTTCTACAGTTATCCCGCAGATGCTCTCGTGAACGATTTACTTCAGAAGTAATCTCCTTACCATCAAAGGCAGCCTAGTTTGGACTACGAGGCAATTGTTGTTATTTCTAACCATTGTAAACACTTGTAAACTTCGGCAGATCCTCCTGTGTAATGATCTCTAAACCCAACTCAAATAGAGGTAAAGAGTATCTTCGAAAAGAAACCATTTCTGTTGTGATCCTCATTAGGATCTAAAGTACTACAAAGCCCATGGCAGTTAAGGAAATCCGTAGCACTGTTTTTGTCACGGTGAAATTAATGTGATTTTTTGAAACTATCATTCAAGCAAAATGAATTGAGAAAAACATACGAACGAAGAGTATCGAAAAATTAAATTTTACTGGTTTTCAGATTCATTTTGTAATTTTCCGGGGAAAACCGTGCAGGAGATATTCTACGACTGTTTCTGCTGCTGGAATCCTCCAGCCGTCATTTGTATTGTTTGTGATTATTTTTTTATTGGGTCTACTTTACGGACACATGTTTTGATCGCATGCACTTGGTAACACAGTTAGTGTGTTTTTCTCGATAATTCGTGCAAAGATTATGTGAGAATATTTCACAGTGATGATCAACAACTGAACGCCAGCAATGTCGAACCCACGGGGATTTGGTGACGTTAGGCGATAATTTATTTTATACCTGAAATCGTCAGACCACAAAAGATGACCAACCAACTGATGTCCGACCAACAGCGAAATGTCAATTGTAGGGACATAATTGTTAAGGCCTTGGCTTAGAATCATTCGACGTACACTGTCGTGTGCTGCCAAATGCATACGTAAACCCGTTGTGTCAGTGTCTGCTGTGATATTTCCTCCAAACATCTAATACGCTCTAGGAGGTCAGGGTCATACGTTCGAGAAAGTGGGTCGTAGTGACTCACAATAGCTTGTCATCGCGACCAAAATAATTTTATCCCCAACTCCAATTTGGTCTAAAATCAGAAAGCTCTGAGGTAAAGCACCCGCTAATGATGAGCTAGTCTATCACCGTAAGAGTAGAGACAGAGGGCAGCTCCTATGGGCGGAGCATCACCGTCAGGAATGAGACAGAAGGCAGCCGCCGTGGACGGGTCTAAACACTCTTGCTTGCGTCACAAGCCGCACATTGTTAACAATGACGGTGATAAAATTGGTGACTGACACAGGTTTTGGAAGTGTCGCCCGTTTTCAGACGCAACAGACGATTTGATTGTCTCCACGATTGAAAATGACGTTATTTATTAACAACCATTCCACATAAAAGACGTGACATTATGGTATTTTATTTACATTTTTTTTTGACAAATAATCTTGGCAACGATAACGAATTATTGTTCGTTGGGTTGGGGCCACAATTTTGTTAAAGATTGTAACCTTTTTATAACTACGTGATGTTTGAGGTGAAGAACCTTGGTTTCCTCGTGCAGATGGGGAGTATGTACGGACGTAAGGCTGTGTTCTGTATTTTTTGTAGAGAGTTTTTAGCAAAGTCGGAGGACCATGGAACATTTGAGTAGGAACTGATGGGCCAGATGAATTGTTTGAACTGCGTTGTTATTGATTCCATGGAGTGTGTGTCGTTCGAATATTGTTTGTGTGTATATGTTACTCCAAGGATCCAAGGTGATGGGTCTGTTGGGTTCTGTAGTGTTGTCGAGTGCAACATGTAGGTGGATGCATATGAGGACTTGCTGTCTCCTGTTCATCCTGTTGTTCTTCAGCCAGCAAATTTTGAGTGAGTTCAGATATTGCTGAAGGTTTGCTGCTGCGGTCTGGTATTTGTGGTATAGGAGAGGGTTGTGTTGATGAAGGCAGGTCGTACATGAAGGCGTTGTAGGCCGAATTACGTGAAAACATCGAAACGGAAATGGCGTGGTTGTGATGCCTTGCCATTGTAGACTGTGGGCGCATGTCTGCCATCAAGAAAATGTATGCCACTTCTCGTAATTTGGATGGATGTGTGTTTTGATTATTTTTAAATGAGAACTTATCGTTGATCTGTACCGAAACCCTTACTAATGGAGAATGCTGGCGTATCTAGTAACAGTCAAACACCTTGGGGGAAACAGCGAAGGGACTTGAGTATCACGGAGGTACCAGTGAAACGTCTGAGGCACCAGCGAGGAGTTCCGCCCCTTCGTGAAGGGTTCGCGGCCTCGGGTGCAGACCTCTATCTACGCTTCACACCAGTGAAGCGTTTCTGCCTACCGTGAAAGTTTGGGGCACTTCCGAGAACATATGAAGAAGTTTCACGATTCAAGTCTCCTATTTTTCTATCTTCGGGTTATCATTCTCATTTGATCTTAGGCGTGAATAGAGGACGAGGAGGCAGGTTAGAAGCTGCACACCTCTTATCAGTCCGCAGGGGAGGATACTCTGATTACGTAAATATAGCTCTACTAATTCAGCAACACGTATTTTGCCGACAGCTTCTCATTTCTAGTCGGTGGGGTGAGTGATACACGGCATCTCAATATAATATACTTTAGAAAACACAAGAAAACGCGCAAGCTAAAGCAGGGCTTCGGCAGCTACGCAACACGGGGGAAACGGAACACGACTCAGCTATTTCGGGGCTCACAAAAACACAGGCAAGATGGAAACCTATAAAAACAGTATTAATACACAAACAAGACAGGTGGGGCATCACCCAAATGAGTCATCCGACATAGACTCATGACACGTGAGCGCTACGGGCGTAGGCTTCGCAACATGCTAAGATGTATCACAACGTCGAGTGTTATATTTTTACCACGGCTCCTATCAGTAGATATTGACACACTGCGTACACTTTCAACGTGTAGTAACCTATCATTGATGTTGAACTTAACCGGAGTGGGAAGCTTTGAATCCTGAGGTCCGAAGCGTGACTTTCAGACGGTCGAGAAAACTCTTCTTATATCCCACGCGCTGTCGACAGTGCTGGTCAAACGTTCTCTTGACACAATACAGTGCCGTAGATCTGCAGTGGCACCGTACCGTGCTGTTAACGTGCAGAGGAGTGGGCGCGTGGTGTAGGGCGCGCTGTGCTGACGAAGTCGTCGATTTAGGTGACTACTGTTTGCTCTATCTATCTATACTTTGAACGATAGTCTATTGAAAGACTACGAACACTCCGATGAACTAATTATGTTTAGGTTCCTATAACGACTATCAACACTCTGGGCGACAACGGCGGATACAGGGCTATTTACTAATGAACGGCGAGAGACGGCGGCGTGACGTGGGTGGCGGAGCTAGTCTCTAAATCACCTCACATCGTACTTTCCGAGCCCCTTCTGAGCTCAGCTCGGGCTTTTTATGAGGCCTATTCGGAAGCGGTGATGATCACGCGATACGTCCGGCCGACTGGATTCATCCAGTTGTTTTTTCGTGAAGCGCTGTTGCGAGGCGACGTGTCAGCAGAAAGACCTTGTCAGCGTCTGCTGACTTCTGTCTTTGGTGAGCAGTATTGCTGATTGGAATTGAAGAAGCATCCTGCTCGAGCATGATGGGACGCTCTGTTGAGTCTACATTTACAGGGCGATTGACATATGTGGGTAAAGACGACAAAACCCGGACGTCTTATGTAACGACCATAGTTTACCGTGGAAACATGGATGGGGGTTTGGGTGGGTCGCCTAATGTTCCTATTTTTGTGCATAGCATGTTTCCATTGATAGTATGCTCCGGCCGCTACACTAATGGCAATGATGCATACCAGGATGCGCGGGAGCTGGTTTTATCTGTTCGCAGTGTGGTTGAGGAGTTGTGTCCTGAAACCGTGTTGTGTGGAGAAGAGTGGGATATGGGCCTTAATTTTGTTTGGTCCCTCCAACATTTTCAAGGGATTAAGGCAAGGCGGAAAAAACACGGGTTAAAAAAAATAAGACTTTTTTGGGGGGCAATTTTTTTTATAGGCATAATTGGGTTTCATCGGGGAAAATTGAATTAAATTGTGAAAAGTTCCGACTTTTATAGTCCAATATTAATAATGATTGTTTTCTAAATTTGAAAATAGATTTATAATTTATGAACTTATATCTATTTTGTTTCTATTTTTCATTATATTAGATCGGTTAGTAGTTAGTGCCTAGGTGAAGTTAGTTCTAAGACAATAGAGCCTATAGGCATAGGCATATATATTATATACCTGTAGAGTATAACCAAGATATTAAAGTCTAAAGTCTAGGAATATGTGTAGGTGTACTCATAGTCTCATAAAATTTAAAATTTCTCCTATAGTCATTAGTCTCAGAGTCTGCCTTGTCGTATGTATTAAATAGGTATGAAGTGTATTTTCAGTTTAAATATCAGTATCTATTGATGTCATAAAACTTATTTTATGGCTAACTTTATTGTGTAAACTCATTAATGAAGTTGATAAAAATAAAAGAGATTGATGACAATGGCGGGAGTCAGTCAGCTTTCCAAGTTATTATTTTCGGTCAGATTTCTTGATTATTAAATCTCAAATAATAACAATTACAGATTCCTAATTTTCTATACTAGCCTACTAGGTGTAGCGTACTAGGTATGAATCGTATATTGCAAACATAACAATTGTTAATTCTGAAATAATTTACAAACTTTATATTTTTATTTCTTCTCCTTGTTTCATATACTTTTCTATTCATTTGTAAATTGTATGCACAGTTTCACTTGATTTCGGATTTGTTAGTGTTTTTTTTTAGGTGGGTTTTATTAGTTTTTTTTTTATGGGGGAGTGGGGAGTTGAGGGTGAGTAGTGATCAGTGCCCACACTGGATTTAGGAGAAGAAAAGTAGATCTGTGTGAGTCCGATTTTTTTTCAATTTCAAGATGGTTATGATCTTAGTTTGTTTCCAATTGCTGGGTATGGTGTTCTATAGAATGAATAGGCTAAAGATGTCTGTGAGAGTACTAACGACGTGTGTGAATTAAAGATAAATGTATGATATGCCACCAGAGCCCGTTGCTGAGGGGTTTTTGGTCAGGCTGATGATGACTATGGTCATTTCTGCTGTGAATGGAGGGTTGATGTTTGGGACAATCAATAATTTGTGTTGCTGCTTGAGTATCTTTCATTGTCTGGTTGGTGTTGTTGGGTAACTGGATTTACATATAGTTTGTTGGATATATCCGCTTGTTGTTTGTCTGATGGTATGGTGAGAGGGCTGGGTTGTAGGATTGCGTCATGCGTGACCAAGATTTGTGCATTTGTCGTTGAGGTTCTTGATTAGTTTCTAAAGTTTTGATAATGAAGTACGCAAGTGGTATTTGCCAATGCATCCCGCCACAGATTTTTATAGTGTTCACAAATGTCTACATCTAGTTCTGAATTAGGGGTTTGAATTTGTACGATTCTGTCGTAGGTGGATGGTAATTTACAGCACAGGTGTTTTCTCTTCTGAATTTTGTCCTTAGTTGGGTTCGAAATGGTTGAATTGAAGTCACGGTCGAACTCGACGGGTATGTGCTGTCTGACAGCAGGTTAGTATTGTGGCAGCGCCAATAGATGTGTACTGTGTGATGTCGAAGCCGTGTAAAGCTATTGATATTGCTGTAATGTATTTGTTCCAGATTTCTCTGTTGTAGTTACAAAAAACATGTGAGAGTTTGTTGTGAATTGGGAATCAAAGTTGATAATTGATTGCTATTGGGTGGTGGTCAGATGAAATGGCTTTGTCGACTGACCATCGACAGTTAAGAGCAAATTTGGGAAAGCAGATCGAGACGTCATGAGAGATTTGTTGATATTTTTGGGTTGAAAAGTTTGCGAATGGGTGTGTTGGGGCTTTAAATGCGATCTGTGAATCTCAATGACATTAGCTCTTTGGTCAGGGTATTGTGTGGTGAGCCAGGAGTTATCGTGAGCGTGAAGGTTACCCAGAGCAGAAGTGTTGCTGGTGGTGATGAGGTAGTCTAGTAATGGTGTGTACTGCGGTTGACATAAGCTGGATGAAGGGAGGCATTTGTTGAATAGATTGTATAGCTTCTTGTGGTTTAGAATTAGTACCGATTGCACCTCTAGGGTGTTGTCCAATGGAAGTTGCCCGAGACAGTGTTCAGTTTGTACGATTGTAGTAAGTCCACGACCTCAATCGTTGTTGGGAATGTTGTGTATCCAGGAAACTTTGGTGTCTTGGATTTTTTAGTTAAGTTTTCTTGAGTAGGGCGATGTGAATGTGGTATTTGTAAAGGAAATGCTTGAGTTCCAGTAGTATCTGATCCATGCTATTCGTGTTCATTTGTAATAAGTTGAAGTGTCCGACATTGGTCTGAGTTTCTTGTGGTGGTGCAGAATACGGATTTGGGGTTTGTGGGTGTAGGTGTTTGGTGAGGTGGCCGGGCGGGTGTAAAATGGAGAGCTGTATTGACAAGGTTCGCGCCGCGGGCAAGAGCCGCGGGTGGGATCGGCGGGGTTGCCGACCGCCCAAGAGATGGGGAAGTGGGGGTCAAGCGTTGAAGGGAAGAAGGGTATCATTGTTGAAGACTTTATTATTGTAGTGAGCTGGGGGCAGTTATTGTACGAACAACCGTATCGAGTATTTTGATTAATGTGAACATCGGACCATTTTTTGGGGAAGTGAGTCCATGCACCACTTCTGAGCTGAGCCGCGCCAACGCGACACTTTTAGGGGAGACGGTTAGTGGGACATGGGTGCGTGTCAGAACCACCGTTTGATTATAAGTCACCGGCTTGGAGAAGGGGAAGGAACGTCGGTGTTCATTCACTAACTTTTTGGCGGAAAAAATTGTGAATATATATTGCTACTCTGATGTGTTTTTAGTTGGTGGCCAAGAAACTCGGACAGCGCACCGTAGGGGTAGGGGTTGAAGGAAGTTTGCTAGGGTTGACGCCGTCACCTCAAACATGCCATCTTGTGAACGATCCTCCCGACGCTCGTGGGCTCTCTGCTGGCGTCTGCGTCTCTACCGGTACTGCTGCGTCTGCGATTACTGCTGGCACACTTGGTAGCTGTTAGGGCGACCGGCAAAGCCTTGGATTACATTTTCACTGCTGCCCTCCTCTCACGGCAGAGTACGTACCTCCCAAGGGAGGTACGTACAGTAGCGAAAAAACAATCGTTTATGGTCAGTCATCAACCGAAAAAACAATCAACGATTCCCATGGCGAATTTAACTTTACATAGAAAATTCTGATGGGATGATATCTGGACAAAGCTTCTTAATGGATGATATAAATTTTATTTCCGATGATTTCAAATATCGAGCAGAAAATAGACATCGGAGATTTTTCTTAATCTTCAATCATAAACGAATTTTCTTTCGCAACTGTGCATATGTTCGAGATGACGTCATTGGACCAGCACTCCTGCCCGTTGGGGATGGAAAATTATTTTTATTCGAAATGAATTAGAATAACGTGTTTTTCGAGTGTGGGCAAAATAACTTGTATCGTCTAAAAATATGATGCGTCTCTACCGCGCCTGTACTATGAACTGCCTCTTATTGTCGACGCGTTGTTGGAAAAAGAAATGCAATTAACTGATCAGGTGTATTTTATTCATGATTAAATTACAAAGTATGATGATTCACACAAGCTAGATATCAATTATGAAACAAAAAAGTCAAGTAAGTGGAACACGAGCTGATCCCTTAACCTATTTTCGCTCTTTGGAAACGAGCTCTTTCCGGCACCATCTTCTCAAAATGTATTCAGCACTTTTTGCCGAACGCCGTCCATTCTCCGCTTCTCAAGCATCAACAGATGTTGCTGGTGCCAAATTCAGTCGGGTTCCCACGTCTGAAGACTCACCAAACGCTGTCGGTGTTATGATCCTCATGGAGAAGTTGGCATGTTCAAGTCGCAGAAGAAGTTGTTTGATGGATTTGCCATCGCCCACTACGTTTACCTCTCCGCTGCGAACTTCCTCAGCTGAAGTTATCTGGTAATTAAGCCAAGTCCGCAGCGGACTCTTCGTGAGCACTCGATTACTGAGTCTAGAAGTTCCGTCGTTTCAGTTGGTCTGCCAAACTTCTGAATCTGTTCTGCGTTCACTGGGAAGCTTTTATGCTCTTGGCGTACCGTATCAGGCGGTACTGACATGTCGCACAGTTTACCTTGCTTCATAAAGCTGAGCTAATTATGTGGCCTTTCCTATTCATCAGTTTGAGGGGACCTTAATTGACAAAGTTTAGCAGATTATCATGTTTCTGGTTATTCATCAGTTCGAGGGAACTTTGCTTCATAACGGGGAGTTGGTCATGTCTCTTTTTATTCATCATTGCGAGGGGACCTGATTTCAACTGCTGTGAAACTATCCAGGGGCCCATTTCGCAAAGCAGAGAGAATTAATATATAAGATCGTTACATAATTGAATTACTGGTCAGTTACAAATACAAGTCAGTCTCAAATATTGAGTAGGATTCCATTCTAATTCTAGTGGGAACGGGGTTTCCCCCGCCACCAATGTCCATGGCGGTCTTCACCGCCTCGGCGATCCATGGAAAGGAAACTGTGGCAACGGCTTGCAAGTTCCCGCAATGTACATATCTAAGAGACAAATATAATCATTGGAACGACATGGTCGAAGAATCAGAACGGAGGGAAGTTAGATGACCTCAAACAGGCCAGAATGTTTTCTCAGGAAGGGAATGATTATTTTATTGAGCAGCGACTTTGCTTTGCTGAGACCTGTACATTGAGATGGAACGCGTCTCACCGAGTCCGACGCCAGCCCTTTGAAGCCGATGATTACGATATTCTCTGATATTTGGATCTTATTAACAATTCACCTCACCATACAATGATTAGGAGCTATCCACTTCGGAGATGGCTCAGGTGAATGATGATTTGCCTTGTCATCATTTGATCCTAGTGTGGAAGAGTGTCATTAGCTATTTCAAGAATTCAATTGAACATCGACGCTTCAACCCTTGAACGACGCTTCAATTGAGTAACTTTATTATTATAATCAATACATCCACGCAGCAGTAACTCAAGGTATTGGACAAACATGTTTAGATTATTACCGATGGTTAAAAAGGCATACCGGAAATCCTCCTGTTTGATCGCACAAATCCTCCGCGTTTGACTGTTCATCTGAAACACGAAGACTAATGAAATTAGGATTTCTGAGAGCTGCTTCTCTCCAACCGAGCCTGCCACGGCATAATGTTGTCTCTGGGTCCAAGGGTGGATTTCTTACTGTTTGCCTTCACAGCATCAAGCGCCATCTGTGGTGCATCTGTTTGGATTCGGGAGGCGAAGGACTCTGGAGGTGATGATTCCATTGAAGTAGTAGAAGTTTCTTCTGTTTTCCACCGAAGCTCCAACGTGGATTCCATTGAAGAATGTGACTGTTGAATAAAAGGTTTAATGTTGTAAAGTCCAATAATACCTACTCACTCTTCATCTTCTCAATTCTCAAACCCACTCACTCATTACCTTTTCAACCATCACCCTCTCATTTCATTCCCGCTCGCTCATTACCTTCTCAATCATCACCCTTCCTATTAATACCCTCCAACACATTACCTTCTTAGTTATCACCCTCTCACCCAATATTCTCACTTATCTCCTCAATCAACACCCTCACACTAAATGATGTCTCTCGCATTACCTTCTCAATCATCACCGTCTTACCCAATATCCTATCAGTCATTACCTTCTCAATCATCACTCTCTCATCAAATGCGCTCTCGCTCATTTTCTTCTCACTAAAGACACTCTCACCCAATACCATTTCACCCAACATACCCTCGTCCAAAAGCCTCTCCCCCAGTACTCATTCACCCAATACATTCTTACACAATGCCATTTTCTGTGCCTTCCACTCAATAACCTCTGAATAATCACCTTCCAACTCGATCTGTCCTCTCGAACTCACCCAACTTCAGATCACTCAATACTCAATACCAAATCATTCAATACCTTAGACCCAATAGCGCCTTGTGGAGTTACGCGATTCAAAGTATTGATTGACACGTTATTAAGCGAGAGTGTCCGAAGCGTGATGGTTTTGTGTAAACAGGTATTATTTAGGCCTAATATTGATTGGGTATTTGATTGGGAGAGACTACTAAGTACAATAATTACGAATGGTGCCAATGTATAATAAATCATGGTTAGTAATACTGAATTGTGTTCAATACGGGACATAAATTATCAATTGGAAGAGTGTCTGTTTAAGAGCGTATATTTTGAACCACATTTTTTTCAAATAAGTAAAGTATTGTAAGCTTTACACCTTATCGTAACTACGATGCCCTACATTTTGCTATTATCCGCTATTTTGATCACGCATAAAATGGTGGCCGATATTTCATGCCTGGAAATTAATCAACATATCTGTGTTGTCAGGAATGTTCAAGAGTGAACAAAAGACTGGATAATTCTTGAACATGGGCAGATTTCCTCTCCAACAGCGTTGATGCAATTTGTACAGAGATTTAACATCAGAGGAAGAGGGAAGAGCAAATATCAGCCACGTCTGTTTAGTCGCATCGTTGGAAATGTTAAATAATAATGATTATAGAGATGCAGCAACAAGAACATATGACTTAAACAAGAACGACTAATCTACTCGTTAGTAAGAGACTCAGGAAGATCCTACCCAACAAACTTCTAGAAAACTCGACTTCAACAATTGCACTGCTATTATTATTTTTTGTTCCCAACCGAATGTGAAGTCGTCCATGTTCTCCAAATGAAGAGCTTATAGCAAAACTCGTATGAATCCGCTTATGTATTTTTATTTCTGTGTTGATCCACAAAGAAAAAATCATTTTCCTCGGACAAGAAGTGCTCTATGAGTAGGTCAAAGGCCACAACCTAATTATCTAAATTTCGGTTTCTGGACCGTCGCTAGCCCTCATCAAAATAGAGATTGTGTGATGGCCCAATGCTTAACCAAGGCAGACGTCAGGGAAGCTGCCGCAAGCTTCCACCTTAGTTGGAGATTTTGTGCCCTCAATTTGGGAGCTCAATTTGAAGCGTAGTCGTAGCGCCGAACACTTTTTTCATCGTAGACCGAGACATTAAATGATGCTCAAGACTAACTATTGAACGGTGCAGAATTCGATACATTCATTATGCATTCCCAATACTGAAACAACTGCACTATTCAATAACTCAATTCTTCAAGATAGCTCTTATTGATTGGTTCAGTAGCTACGTACTCAACAAAGAAGGGGTTCGAAAATACAAGGATATTGAGGACATCCTAAATTCTCTGTAACTGGGAATGTGTATTATAGAATATTAAGTTCATAATATTAAAGTATTGCAGTCGTCGTTCTATTTCTCCTTAGAACGCAGACTTTATTCTCAAGCGTGATGTCTTGAGTCGGCGACATATAAAGTGAAGGAATACAACTAAACTATTGCTAACTCTAAGAATATGAAGCTATTTTTAATGTAAAAATTGGATCACAATTCATTCGCATTACAAAAAGCGGGAACAAGCCTTTGAATTTTCTCCTTTGAAGGCTAATCATTAAATTTTACAGATGTAGTAGGACTTCATATTCCACGTTCCTCTTACAAAATAGTAAAGAGCCAAAATCATGACCATTCATATGTAAAATATCATATTGTACGAGGTTTTTCATGGATGTGTCCTACAGGAGCATTGTTTATCACGAAACTTAGCATGGCAGGATTAACAACACGAATCTCTCGTCTTTTGTTTGCATTCATACTCTCTCCAGTAGATATCCCCAGAGAAAATAGTCTGGAGCTGTTAGATTCGGTGATCTTGGTGGCCAGGCGAGTGCAGCTCGGTGGTAGATGATAGTTTTGCCAAACATTTCATGCAGCGCCCTCATGCAAGATTTCAATAAATGACAGCGCAAATTCTTGTTTTAACCATTTTCTCAATGTGTTCCATACAGTTGTTTTTGAATCTGAGCTCGTCTGAACGCATTGGTTCGGATTTCTATGGAGTACGAGCGACTTCTTGCCTAACAGATTCGTTGTTGTCAATGGTTTTTCCTGTCCAAAATTGACCATTACGCCACCTATCCAGAACAGTGCAAAATTTCTTAAATTAAACGAACACTGCGAGATGACTGAACATTTCTGGTAACATAAGTTCTTCCGAAAGCACTTTGTGTTGTTCTAGTGGAACTGTTGTTGCCAAAATAAAGCGAACAATATGAGATCACTGCTGAATCGATAGTTTGTAAAAAATATGTGGATAAGGCAGTACAGCAAATTGCGTCGCAAAATTTGTTGCAATGTTTAGTATGCATGATATGAAATAAACCTCCTGAATATAAGCTCTCAATCGGTAGCGACGAAAAATTCGTACAACTTGTAAAGACATAGACCTACAGCCTTTTCCCCAACTAAGTTAGGAGGGTGGCTAAATTAGGCTGACACAGAGGGGGAGACGCGACCATGCCGAGGCTCGAACTCGCGACGTGCAGCACCAGATGCTGGTTTCAAAATGACTTGTTAGCGCTATATTGACATTTAAAACTAGGGATTTATTTATGAAAAACATAGTATTTTAAATCAAAAGGTAAATTATAGTGTATCAAATTTCAATTGCAATATGGCGAGGTTGTTGCGACATGGCAATAGCTTGATAGGTCAATGAAACCTTGAACGAAAGAAGGAATCTATTCAAAAGTAAGTTTATTTAACCATATTTCGAATCGAAAATACATTATTGGAATTAGCTCACCAAATACATTGATACCCTTTTTTAGACAGTGAATGATTTACTGGTAACGCTCAGCCTAGATAATGTAGGGCTTTATAATTTGGTGCATAGTTCATTGTTCAATGATCATTTAATCAATTCATTCTGTAACATTGTCTACAACCTTCCCATCGTTCATAAACAATGAGGTTAGTGCGCTCCTATTGATTTGCTCTCATACTCTACAATACGATGTTGATAAGCATATGTAGAGTAACGAGCGAAATTCGTTTATGATTTAAAACTAAGTAAAATCTTCACTGTAAATTTTCAGCTCTATATTTGAACTCATCGAAAGTTTGATTAATATTACCAATTAAGAAGCTTTGTCCACACATAGTACCGCAAGAAATTTCTACATGAAGTTAAATTCCACTTTGGAAAAGTCGAATTTATTTTGTCGGTTAATGACTAAACAGAAACGAATTTTCGCTGCTACTGTACTCTATTAGTGAAATAGTTTCAACCGCTTGGCGCATGACAAACTAAGACTTTCTCGACAGAGCAAACCCTTAGTTTCTGGATCACTTTATCAAAACTTTGGGGTTTTCGTTAACGGAAATTTTCAGTATGTCAAAGTCTTGGGTTTCTCGGTAACTAAAATTCTCAGTTTATCTAAATCTTGGGTTTCTTGGTAACGAAAATGTTCTACATACCAAAACCTTGGGTTTCTCGGTAAAGAAGCTTTTCAGTTTATAAAAACCCTGGGTTTCTCGGTAACACAAATCTTGAGTTTCTCGATAATGCTGCCTTGAGTTTTCTTTCACAGATCAAACGTAATGCATTGAATTCCCGTTATATTTTTTCTTGAAAAATCTGCCCTAACTAGCCTCTGCTCCTAAAAATATCAGACACATACTGCAATATATTTGTTCTCTGTACCAGCAGTCACAACCGTTTCTACATTTTCTCATGCTTTTTTTAATGGGATCAAATCTTCTTACTTGGCGGAAAGAGGAGCTTTGGCACGGACGTGAGGAACAGAACAATAGACCTTTCTATATATCGTCCTTTGAACTCAGATTACAGTGGAGGGAACTTCTCCATTATTGTGCAGACTAAAAATGTCATGTCAGAGTAATAGCAGCTCACGTTGCACTCTAGAAGATAGTATAGCTTTCCAGAGCAATGGACTTTCGGTAGATCAGTCACTTGTAATAGCAGCTCACGTGGACCATTGCACTCTAGATTGATTGATTGATTTGGGCCTCATTTCCACCAGAGCCTCAACGTGAGTCATAATAGGCTCCCCCGTAGGGCGCAACCGTCGTTGGTCTAGGTAAGTCCACACAACCTCGTGCGTGAAAACATTAGCTTTATCAGGATGAAGTCAGTACATATTCCAACTGTGGCATATTCGCGTATTGGCGCGTACGAGAGAGTATAGAGTTAATGCGTATCTTCGTAAAATGAGTAGATGTTTTTGTGCGTAGTGAGGTGGAGGGACCACCTCATTCACACAGGTGTTTTAGGTTTAGACTGCTTCGTA
>SDVV010016600.1:0-14205 GCA_016164225.1 Gammarus roeselii
CTCAATATTGCACATGCGTCAACATTGTAGCTAAACTATTTTGATTCACTGGTTGCTACCAAGTTCAATAGCGATGAACTCAGATGAGTTATTTACTTACATCAATTAGTTGTAAGCACTTCATTTTCAAATGCATGTAAATACCCAACCTTGCACAAGCAAATTATAAACATCCAGCCGTGTGGTTGTATGTTAAGGTTAGGATGAGACAGAGAGGAAGGCACCCAATCCCTTCGCCACAAGACCGCCTTGTCCATGCCGAGACCCGAACTCACAGCAGCACCAGAGGCTCGCCTGGCAGTCTTGTATGCTAACCACATGATCACGAGTGGTTTTAATATTTTCTTTTTACCCTTGGCAGATATTGACTTTTATATGTCACATGAACAGTTGCTGAAGGATGGCAACAAACCAGCTCATGGAGGGAAATTGTTTGCAAGCAGATATAAACCTAACTGGCAACAGCGTCGACTGTGTTTGCCGCCCGATGTTGCCCACCTCTTTGCCGCACGGCGAACATGTCGCCTCGCGTCGCCCCTTGTTTCTAGTTATTGTACGTGTCGCTCCGTGTTGCTTCGCATCGCTCCCACGCCGCTCCGTATCTCCCCGTGTCTCACCACGTCGCTCCTTGCCGCACATATCGCCCGTGTGTGATTGCAGTTGTTAACTAAATGGCTCATGCCAATTATAGAATACCTTGTATCCATGTTGATTGCTTCTTTTCTTAACATTGTAATCTACTTCAGATGTTTACAGAACAAATTTACCACGGTCCTTTTCTGTTTGCTTCATTTGCGAGAGCACATCAGCCTTATAAAATGGCTCCCTAGAGCTGAAAATTCTGCTCAACTTTGTTTATTGTTGTTTGCCATTCGAGTTGGCGCAAAAAGTAACTCTGGGAAATTTCTGTTAAGCCAAAAGCAGAAAATGGCAAAGGCTTGAGAGAGAAGCTTGACTCTGAAACTGAATGGATTATTTTGATATTGAGGTTGTGATATCCTGATTGGAAATTAGTCCAAAATCTGTTGATGATTGCGCATCACATTTCTTTTTTTTGGCCTAGATTTGAATTCATTAGGAAATTAAAGTTTATTAATATGACAATAACTGATTCACAGAAAGTTTGTTGAAAAATTCAGTCACAAGAGGTTTTCAGAAACTGACTGTTGATTGAAAGTGCAACATTTCTCCCCAGGGAATACATCTTCGACCTGCAACACACTGAACAAGCGCTCGAAATAGTTTGAATAGTTTGTGTTTATATTAAATGATTAAAATGAATTTCACTTGCATCGGACGCTAGGTAGATGTTTCCTAGCTTGATTGAAGGACTTACTAACAATCGAGATGTCCCGTGCAGATATGTTTATGAGAAAAGTTTAACGCCTTATATCGTTGAGAGGATCTCGTAAGCATTGCCAAACAAGCGAATCAATTTCTTGCTTAGGATGTTCCATGGAAACCTTATTATGCCCAACCTTTTTAGTATCGTTAACATGCGGCAACATTATCAAGAAAAAAAAGGACATTTTTAAATAATGCTGTCGTGAAATTTCAAATAAATTGCAAAACGTTGTGACGCCTCCGATCCTATTATTGTTAAAAATATTATACAAGACTAGAAAATGTATTGAAACTGAGCTATAATATCAAGCCAATTCATGCAAAACTGGCATGTAAACTACATAGCGGAGCTCTACAGGGATTCATCGATCCTTATAACACATTACACATATTGTGCCAGACGTGGGCCACACTAACACAATCTGGACAACAATGGAACTCATTTGTTGTTGGCGTCGTACTATATAATGGATATTTGCGATCGTCGACCAATGTCATACTGTACCACAATACCACTAGTCACTGCTAATTCGAAAATGTCCTATTTTTTGGGTTAGCTACTCTGCTTACAAAAAGATAAAATCTAACTATCTCTTCAACCCATACTCACGTGTGATACTTGTCGGTATTTCTCATTGTGGTAATCATCCCTACGATCGTTTACGGGACACGGGAAGCCCACTAACCACATGTCACGACGTTTCGATGCACACTGACTCATAGCCGGGAGTCGGACACATGGTTGTGGCCCTCTCCAAACCCAGAGCCATCTGGCGTCGGAAGCATATACTTTCATTACAGGATGTAATCAGAAAAGACGGCTTACTTCAACTCAATAAACTATCAAAGTAGGCTTTTTACTCCGATTACAAAACTACCTTATCATACCATGATACTTGTTTCAGTGCTATACTGAGAACGATTTATTTCCGGATATAGGGAATAACTATATTCGGGTGTAGGGAATAACTATATCCGCTACACATTCGGCCACCAGCTCGGTGGCCGAGGGGGTAGTAGGTCGGGCTCTCCTCACAACAGACGTCCATTGGAAGCTGTATGTTTTAGGCTCGAGCCTACCTGACCCCGAGTGAGACATTCTGGCCGATCTCTTAAATGGTTAAAGGCCAGACCATAAACGCCGTGGGTAAAATAAGAAGAGGCTATTAGGTGGCACCAATGCTGCAACCCCTGTATAAGCAACAAATCTCCTCCTCAAAAAATACTTTATACTCAGTACAGGCAGTAAATGGAGGGAACCTTCCACATGCAGTGAAGAAGGGATGGGAGGGGGGTAAAGAAACCTGGTTTGCCCACAACCTGTTCTCAACTCCAGACCCAAAACAATTTACACAATTTCCTTCCCTTGGCGGGAATGATAAATACATACAGGAATTATGTACAGGAAATGTGCTCAATATCATCAACATTTATAATAATTAATTCTGAATGTTCGACTAAGGTCATATACTATTAATGGAAACGAAAATGTTTCTTCCAGCTTGTATGATGCTGCAGCACAAGCCTTTACCCTTGACGTTTCCTGGTGAATGAAATAAGTTAAACTTTACCACACCATGGCAAACAAAACTGATAAGGCTGAATTTCACCGCGACAAATAGTATTCAAAGCAAATAAGCGGAAGACATTCAGATACCAGTCTCATGATAATTATCTGTTATTTTGACGCTTGGGAGTTGTGACGTCAAATAAATTATGTACAAAATATTATTTGAAACATTTCTAACATAAATTGGGTGGGTCAATATAATTGTCAGGGTTGCGGGTAATTGTAATATAAACGTATGCAGTTGATCAACTGTATAAGGCGTTCATATAATAAGTGTGTTTGTTTGGCCATGGCAAGCAAGTAAGTGTTGAAAGGCCTAACTTGTAAAATAAATTCCTTTTGGATCAATAACTGTCGGCAATACCGTTCATGCCAAGGTTTATTTGTTCAACAGCCTCTTCTCGGCAGGAACAGATCACTCACTGAAATAATACCGTTCATGTCAAGGTTCATTTGTTCAACAGCCTCTTCACGGCAGGAACAGATCACTCAGTGAAATAATACCGTTCATGTCAAGGTTCATTCGTTCAACAGGCCCTTCACGGCAGGAATAGATCACTCACTGAAATAATACCATTCATGTCAAGGTTCATTCGTTCAACAGGCCCTTCACGGCAGGAATAGATCACTCACTGAAATAATACCGTTCATGTCAATGGTGAGTCGTTCAACAGGCCCTTCACGGCAGGAATAGATCACTCACTGAAATAATACCATTCATGTCAAGGGTCATTCGTTCAACAGGCCCTTCACGGCAGGAATAGATCACTCTCTGAAATAATACCGTTCATGTCAATGGTGAGTCGTTCAACAGGCCCTTCACGGCAGGAATAGATCACTCACTGAAATAATACCATTCATGTCAAGGGTCATTCGTTCAACAGGCCCTTCACGGCAGGAAAAGATCACTCTCTCAGAAAATACCGTTCATGTCAAGGTTCATTCGTTCAACAGGCTCTTCATGGCAGGAATAGATCACTCACTGAAATAATACCATTCATGTCAAGGTTCATTCGTTCAACAGGCTCTTCATGGCAGGAATAGATCACTCACTGAAATAATACCGTTCATGTCAAGGTTCATTCGTTCAACAGGCTCTTCACGGCAGGAATACATCACTCACTGATATAATACCATTCATGTCAAGGGTAATTTGTTCAACAGGTCGTTTACGGCAGGAATATATCACTCACTGAAATAATACCGTCCATATCAAGGGTCATTTGTTCAACAGGCTCTTCATGGCAGGAACAGAGCAATCACTGATATAATACCGTTCATGTCAAGGGTCATTCGTTCAACAGGCTCTTCATGGCAGGAACAGAGCAATCACTGAAATAATACCGTTCATGTCAAGGGTCATTCGTTCAACAGGCTCTTCATGGCAGGAATAGATCACTTACTGCAATAATACCGTTCATATCAAGGGTCATTTGTTCAACACGCTCTTCATGGCAGGAACAGAGCAATCACTTAAATAATACCGTTCAAGTCAAGGGTCATTTGTTCAACAGGCTCTTCATGGCAGGAATAGATCACTTACTGAAATAATACCGTTCATATCAAGGGTCATTTGTTCAACAGGCTCTTCATGGCAAGAACAAAGCACTAACTGAAATAATACCGTTCATATCAAGGGTCATTTGTTCAACAGGCTCTTCATGGCAAGAACAAAGCACTAACTGAAATAATACCGTTCATGTCAAGGGTCATTTGTTCAACAGGCTCTTCATGGCAGGAATAGATCACTTACTGAAATAATACCGTTCATATCAAGGGTCATTTGTTCAACAGGCTCTTCATGGCAAGAATACAGCACTAACTGAAATAATACCGTTCATGTCAAGGGTCAATCGTTCAACAGGCTCTTCATGGCAGGAACAGAGCAATCACTGAAATAATACCGTTCATGTCAAGGGTCATTCGTTCAGCAGGCTCTTCATGGCAGGAATAGATCACTTACTGCAACAATACCGTTCATATCAAGGGTCATTCGTTCAACAGGCTCTTCATGGCAGGAACAGAGCAATCACTGAAATAATACCGTTCATGTCAAGGGTCATTCGTTCAACAGGCTCTTCATGGCAGGAATAGATCACTTACTGCAATAATACCGTTCATATCAAGGGTCATTTGTTCAACAGGCTCTTCATGGCAAGAATAAAGCACTAACTGAAATAATACCGTTCATGTCAAGGGTCATTTGTTCAACAGGCTCTTCATGGCAGGAATAGATCACTTACTGAAATAATACCGTTCATATCAAGGGTCATTTGTTCAACAGGCTCTTCATGGCAAGAATACAGCACTATCTGAAATAATACCGTTCATGTCAAGGGTCAATCGTTCAACAGGCTCTTCATGGCAGGAACAGAGCAATCACTGAAATAATACCGTTCATGTCAAGGGCCATTCGTTCAGCAGGCTCTTCATGGCAGGAATAGATCACTCACTGAAATTCGATCTCCAAGAAACTATTAACACCCTTACATTGCCATCAAGTTGCGTCGGTCGAGCCTCGAGTAGTGATTTTTTTCGGATTATTCGAGATTTGACGTGTATTATGTTAGTGTAAAAAAATGAGTTCAAAGTCATGGTATCAGGAATATATATTCAATGTAATGCATCGGGCGCTAGAATGACATGGACTCCACCCTTGAATTGGTGAATCAATAGGGAAATATTTTTTTTATACCATCTCCACAAGCCAACTTTGTTGCGGTAAATATTTTGCCGGTTTGCTGCAATATAATCCTTGAACAAATACGTATGGAAATAATAACATTCTACCAAAGATTGATCATATATCTTCCACATGGGAATTATTTACCAAGTTTTCGTGTGGTCTCAATTCTTCATAGGTTGACATCCAAATTGCTCATGAGAACAGCATATGGACCATCGATGATGCATTTCTAAAGCTATCCCTTGGTGAACTGGAATCTTACTGGATGTATATATTCCTTGATGTAACCGTCCGTAATTTCCGGAGAAGAAGGCTATGACGCCTCCCTAATCTGGGGATAAGATCAGTTACTCCCAAATGTGTAATAAAAATACTGTATTGGCCTCTCGGGGAATCTCGGAAACACAATCTCGGATGTAGTTATGGTGCGGGAAATGTTATCTACCACCGGAGTCTACAGCGTGACAATAATTTTTTCCATATATTTTTATTATACAAATGAATATGGAAAATGTACTTTTAGATGATCGAAAAACTTCCAAACATTTGAATAAACATTGTAAAATAATTTAAATGACTTACATATTAGTATCAGTTCTGTGCCTATGAATACAATTAAAACTCACTCTATGAGACTGGATTCAGCCCTTTGCAAATGATAAAAAAATGATGTTGCAGTACACACTGATTTAATTTAAATTACCCTAATATATTAAGTTGTTCCTACTTAAAACAATGTAAGTTTCGTGTGTGACATTCAAAACAAAACTTAACAGTAATGCCGACCAGAAAAAAGACACGCCGTACAATTAAGAGGAGGTTTAGCACCGAAGAGTAACTTATGAATACACACGAAATTTCTTAGCAATTCATTCAATAGTGAATTTGTGTCAGCAAAGCTGCTGGTTCCATCAGCTTTATGCTCTGGGAGCTTCTTACACGGACAGCTAATAGGACCAAATTGTATGGCAGCGATTTTTATCAGCAGCGTAAGTCGATAGAATGCAATATTGATAGCACAGAATCGCATATTAATAGTTCAACAGTAATCGTAGAGACCAACCCACGGTACCGTTAGAAAGGGGAGCGTTTTGCTGTACCATAGAGCTTTCCCAAAGTAATCGTGCATTGCTTTCATGTTTTTTGAACCCAATAGTTGATAGGACCGATTTGTATAGCATCGACACTAACTGGATCAGTTTTGGCTCGAAATCCATTATAGCAAATTTTCGTAGTTATTGTTGCTTTTGGTACTTGTTAGGAGGGTACTCGTAACCCTTCTCGATGAATCCTACATTTTAAATATTGTCTAGCGCTTAGTTGCCGTCTCCGGCGCCACCTTAGTCGGATGGGCTCACCAAAAGTGTGATCATCCTCCACTTAAAGAGAGCAATTGTCGTTGCACTGCTTTTTTCCGTCTAGCGGTGCCTTGGATTGGTCTCAATGGCGTCTGGCTAGCTTAGAGTAAACGATTCGGTCCCATCGGCTCTCGGTTCTGAAATACATTTGACCCCAGGTGAAGACTGTACTGAGTAAACCTTTCAGGTCCTTTTAGATGCGGAGCTGTAGTGGCGTCTTCTGCAAACGATGTCCCTCGGCGGGTCGTCCTCCATCTTCAAGGCCCATGCATATTGTAGCACTTCAGACATGCCTTCAAGAAATGGACCCGCTTCCTTCACAAAAGTCTTCGATTATCCAGAGATGAAATGTTTATCCTGAACGAATAAAATTTATTTATTCCAAACGAGAGCCAAATCTCCGATGTCGAATCAAGCATGCATGCAGCTGTATACTAAGGAAATGTTTTACATTCTTGCAAAAGAAACAGTGGTTTCTTTCCGGGAATGTACTTGAAAATGAGCAGAAAATACAGTTTCCATTAGTTGTAAATTCAACGACCCGATTGTTTGTTCGTAGACTGATAAAAGTGGAATCAATTATGGTTACTTAATTTACGTTTAATTCAGAGAGCTCATAATAATTTTTTTAATGCAAATTTGGCACGGCTGTTATTGACTTCTTCGGATGTGTTTGCCTATCATTTGCTGGTCCATAGTTTTAATTGGATGCCATTCATATTGGAATATAGAACCCTTCATTTCCCGGTCGGGTCCAAATAAGTTTTAAAATCGGAAATTCTAAACAAAATTAGCGAAAATTCTCTATCGGCATTCTTCTTGCACCTGATTAGTACCCGTGATGAAATATACACTACGCTCTATGAATTAAATTGGTTACCACGATTTTGAACAATTATTGTAGTGATCCAATCATTGTAATTGTCACCAAGAGGATAAATTTATCAGACAATCCTACAGTTGCAACAAATCTCAGGTCTTGTTCACACAAGAGATAATCCGGTAGTGCTCGAGCTGGAGCCGTTTGAAAACGGCGCTAAAGGTTCAGTATCAGAGAAAGCTCAAACTAAAAAGCGGTTACTTGAAACAAAAAGATGTGTCCTCTACAATGACGTAATTATATGATTATCGAATGTTTCTATTTTAATTCTCAACTTGTTCACTTCAAGTAAACCAAATGATTGATTGTATCTGACGGGGATGAGCTTCGTTTGATGAGTTCACGAGGAAGAGTTTGCTGACCAGGGCTAATTGTTGAGACTGTTGGCAGCAGTAATAACCAAATTGTGATGTTAGAATTCAATTTCCTTACAGATAACTAGGTCACATGAGCCGCATGAGGCGCATGAGCCGCAAAAGTCGTAATAGCCGCATGAACCGCATGCACCTCATGAGCCGCAGGATTCACATAAGCCACATGAGCAGAATGAAACATATGCACCACATGAGCCGGATGAAACATATGCGCCTCATGAGCCGCATGAACTGCAGGAACCGCATGCATCGCGTAAGCCACATGAGCCGCACGAGTTGCATGAGCTGTATGAGCCGCATGAGCCGTATGAAGCGTATATGCCTCATGAGCCGCATGAGCCGCATGAGAAAAATGAGCTGCATGAGCCATATGCATCGCGTGGGCTGCATTGGCCGTATGAGCTACATAAACCGCATGAGCCGCATGAGCTGCATGAACCGCAGTAGCCGATAAAGGGTAAAAATATAGTTAACAATGAGAAGAAGAACCCCATCACCATCCCCTACCCACCCCTTTGGTTGTAACACAAAAAGTCATTACTTTCTGCCCTACATAATAAATAATCACATGAGCTTATATGTGTAACTTTGGGCTCATCATGACTACGGATCATCTATTGTTTATGCAATCGATTCAATTTTTTCGTTCGCAGAAAACGTTGAATTTAATTTGGGATGAGTAAATCTAAAATTGAACTCTATCGCATTATTTCAATTTTCGTTCTGAAGAAGACAGTTATATACATGAAAAACATATTTGTTGTTAACATTCTAGAACATAGTTGTTCAAGACAATATCAGCATATTTAATATGAAATTCATCACCACAACTGAGAACACATACTGTGGCATACGTGCATACTTCAACAGGGGTTTACTGTATGCATGTGAGACGACTGTGTTGTGAACACTCACTTTTTTGCATTCAGTGTGCAATAAAAGTAATATATCATCAGTAGCTACTACACCACAAAAACGGCCCAAAAATATCGACTACCAAAATGACCCAAAAATATAGACCGCCAAAACGGCCCAAAAATAAAGACCACCGGAGCGGCCCAAAAATATAAACCACCAAAACAGCCCTGCAAATACGTACTGCAAAATATGCTTTTTGAAGGAATTAGATGGGTCTTAATTAGGGACTACATATATGCTTTCTGAAGGAATTAGATTGGCGATAATTAGGTCTTTGAACCTATTATCGAATGTAATTGTTATGAAGTATGTTATTTGTTAAGGTGTCTGACTCAAACGCTATATCCTGTATCTCGGACATTGTAATTTTATGTTAAGACAAATTGAGCTTGTAGTCAAGTTAGTTGCTGATGGTACATAGAGATACCAGGAACGCAAGTTTTTTGTGAGTCGGCCGATGTATTTGTTAGGATGTATATTATTTGTTAGTGTGTCTGACTTAGTCGCTGTATTTCTCGGACATTGTAGTTATATGTTTATTTAGTTTTATTCTGGTCTAGTGAGTTACTTTTGGTACATAGAGCCTGCCATGACGGGTGGGGAAGAGGGGAGAAGTTGACCGGAGTCAGGCCGTGTCCAAACCGCAAATGGTAATTAGCTTCATGATCTTTATATGTCAACTGTCACACAAAGATCTTATCTCGAGATACATGGTCCTCTTGGAGAATTGTTTTTCTTACCGTATTTTTCAGATTCCTTTCGGTATCTTATTGCTTTTATTTACGATTGCTTACGTACGGATTATAAAGATGTACGATACTATGTCTTGTCAACGGTATATATTGGACTATTTTGCACGGTATGAAACATATTACAATGATTGTTATTGAATGACTCATTTGAATATAAATTTTTACTGCTCAAATCTGAATTGTTAGGATATTCGATGTAGTTATGCAGGATGTATGGGTATATATTAGGAGAGCTCAGCTAGTTGTGCTTTATTTGACTCATTTTCGGAAGTTGTTTGGTGAAGTTTTTTAGCGGTGAGATGCTTGATGCCAGTTTGATGTTGAATATAGGCTATGAACATTTACAGTTTACAACATGTTCATGTTGACGTGCTTTCATATTTTTTTCACGCAAAAGTGTTCTCGGGTGGAAGTATTTCTGTGGTTTATCGATACGACCGCAATCCTAATCATCTTCGTATTTGTTTTCGGTATTGTTTCACATGAGTACTTTACTATTTTGCTACCCTTAGCTGCTGGTGTGAGGCCTCGGACATCCAAGCATCATACTGTAACACGTTGGTTGCAAGCAAATGATCTCACTCGGGTATTCATTGGTCGTTTCGCTTTTTCATTAGTCCCAGAAGTCATTTATTTGTTTCATCGTACAAATAATTTTTTGTTGGGGTTCTTGGAGAAGTCCATGAATTCATACATAGACGATAACCGCATTTTTTCCGTGTCAATATCGGGGTTAACCTTAAAACTGGAAACTCATGTCAGGCTCATCGTTGATTATATCCAGGATGTGACTTTGCTTGATGTTGTTCAGAGACGATGGGTGAATCAGATGCAAGATATGTCTGAAGTATTATACGTGACTGGATGTTATGTTTGAAATTTGTTTTTTTTTATCAGCAGTAGTTTGCTGAGAAGTGACCTAGTAAAGGATTCTAGACTTCATTGTTATGATACATTGGGCTTGGAGTTTTTTGTTTGTTTTGTTTTGCAAGAGACATAGCATCAGATAGGTTTAGAAATTTGTTATAGATTTGAATGGTATCGTAGGAAAAGATAGCGTTACTCTCATGAAATCAGAGTTAAATGTCAGATATTTTGGAGGAATGAATGTTTAAGAGGTGCAAGTCCATTATGCATATTTATGGAATTTTCGTTATTGATCCCTTGCAAATGTATACTTTAACATTTAGAAGGCGATTTACTGGATGGAGGGGTCCTAGAGCATTTACGGTTTGGCTACCCTTCACCTAATGAGATATATTTATCTATGAAATCTCAGGGAGCTGTGTACAACATCAATTAGCTTAATATCTATCACACTTTCAACGTGGGAGCAAGAGGCGGTTTAGTGCATTTTCAATGCTAGTTCAATCGAGGTAAATTTAGGATATTGCAAACAGAGATTTATTAGATATATTATTTTTTTTGATAATAGATTTTGACATAATTATATATACATATATATACATAAGATATCATTTTACGGAAACATAACTTTTTCACACCAAAAAAAAATTGATGTGAGCATCTTCGCGAAACAAAAATAATGACTTCGACCTCCCTTTCTTGTGTTATCTTGATCCTCGCTACCAGTGACAGTCTGTGGGTTCTTTATCAATGACGTATATTTATTCCTCACCTGAAGCTGTCAACTCGTCATATCGGTGTAGGATTTATCATCTGGGTGTGGTTTTTTCTCTGATCTATTGGTGTTCGAGACTAACGCCCTTAGTACACATTTTAGATAACGAGTTCCTCTGGGAGAAGTGTATGCAATACATGTAATCCTAGCCTTGTATCCAAAACTTTGTTTATAGTCTTCTGCGAGCTTTATATAGACATTTTTTTCTAATCACTATTACATGCTTGTGACATCGAATCGTTTCAGATTTTCTTCTTGCTATTATCCACATTTCCATTCATTATATTCCCGCAGATTTCCGAAATATACCCAATTCTCCTTGCACTCAAACGTTTGAGACAGGATTCTCTCTTCTCATGCTTCATTATCAACATATTTGAAACCAAAGTCAGATATACATTTGATTTTATTATGCAATTTTTTACTTCGTATACGTTACACCCTTACATTACCCCATTTGATAATTCGGTTTCCTTCAACTTTAGCAGCTTTTTTTTCATTACACTTTTCAATATCACTGTCACTGATATCTATTTCACTGGAAGTACCCCACGTTTCCCTTTATTTTCATTATTTTCAATTTCGGTTATGGTTTGGGTCTTTCACCCACCATATCGATTTTGCCATTTTCACCCAATCTTCATACATTCTTAGCTTGAGTGTTAGTGGCACCATACTTTACTTTACGCTCGCGCCATTTTTGAGAACTGTCTTTCTCAATATTTTTGATAGCCAAGTCCAGTTTGTTATGTTCTATCAATGCGCCCATTGCATCCTATCAGCTCATATTTCCTCGTCCATTTCTAAGATTATCATATTCAAGATAATGGTGTCCTTTGAGATGGCGCCAAAACCCGAATGTGGAGCCTTCATTTGCTTAATTTTACCTCCGCATTGCAAATAACAAGTACCCCCGTCTTCTCCTCCCTTTTAAAATACTTCCACATCAAACTGGACGGCATCTTTCTTCCCCAAAAGCGGATCGCTATCTGAAGGAGTTAAAATATGAGTCCAATTTATACATACAGGATCGTTACCTTCACTGCGTTGGCACGTGTATGGGATACCATGTAGGCATTTACACACATTTTGTGCAAAAGTGTTACCATACACTGCCGGATGCATTAATACCTTCCCAACCTAACCTAACATATAGAACAATACCCCTCGCTGTTGATACAAGATATTTCATGTGCATCAGCTTCATACTAAGTTATGTTAAAAGAAGTAATCATCCTATCCGATCCTAACCTAAATTATGTACGGTATTCAGTCATTGTTTTATACAATGCAAATTACATTTCTCCACTTGTCTCTACATTTTCGATCAATCCTTTGCAGTTTGATACACACATCAAATTCTGATCTAGTAAAACACGAAACATAACCTAACCTAACTTATGTACGATATTCAGTCGCTGTTTTAAACAATGCATAACAATTATCTCCACTCGTCTCTACATTTTGATCTATCCTTTGCAGTTTTGACACCTAATTATTTCTACTTCGCAATCAATCTCGACTCATATATGTTACCAGCGAGGTCAGATTTTTTCAATCTTAGATGGATTGTATGTTACAAGTAATTCATATTCGTTTACATCATCATACAAACGGGAAATAGGGTCACCAAGAACGTCCTGGAATTAGAGACTACATATATGCTTTTAGTGAAGGATTTAGACAGGCGATAATGTGGGTGTACGAATATGCTTTTAGTGAAGGAATTAGATAGACGATAATTAGGATGTCTATTATTTGTTAATGTGTCAGACTCAGGCTCTGTATTTCTCGGACATTGTAGTTATATGTTAATACAAATTGATCTTGTGGTCACGTTAGTTACTGATGGTTCATAGAGATACCAAGAACGCAAGTTTTTTGTGAGTCAGCCGATGTGTTTGTTATGATGTATGTTATTTGTTAGTGTGTCTGACTTAGTCGCTGTATATCTCGGACTTTGTAGTTATATGTTTATTTAGTTCTATTCTGGTCATGTTAGTTACTGATGGTACATAGAGACTGCCCAGGACGGGTGAGGAAGAGGGGAGGGGAGTCAGTCGCGCGAGATAGGACGGCTACAAAAGCATCCCTGGAGATAGGGACTCCATATATGCTTTGTGAAAGAATAAGGTGGTCTGTGACCGCATAGAGACAAATACTCAAGTGGGTTTCAATGTAGCTATGACAATTACCGATTTTATCTCTGGATGTGCTGTCCTCTTGGAGATTTGTTTTCCATACGGGACGATTGCTTACGTATGAATTATAAAGATGTACGTTATTAGGTCTTGACAACGCTATATATTGGAATATTTCGCACGGTACGATATATATTACTATGTTTGTTATTGAATGACTCGTTTGAATAGAAACTTTTACTGCTCAAACCTGATTTTCAGGATAATCGATGTACTTATGCAAGCAATATGGTTATATATTATATTGTACGATTGATATAATTGATCAAATCCACTCGTTTTGTCGCATTTAACTTTCAGAGTTTCGTCAAAATACAATGATGAGAACAAACAGATACGTTCACGTACTTTTTTCAGATGAAATTTTCTGTAGACAATGAAACAAGATATATTTATACATTTATTTAATAATGAAATACACACATAGGAGTTGGGGATAACATTTTCTTTGTTAATAAACAGCATAATACAGGTGGAGAG
>SDVV010016601.1:0-14205 GCA_016164225.1 Gammarus roeselii
GTTGACAAGTCCAACGCCGATATTTTTGAGGATGTTTTCGATGGTATCAAGTCCATACGTGGTAATGCGAGCCTTGTTGGTGATTCTATTAAAGTTATAGTACTTTGGGTCGATCATCGTATCCCAATGATCCGAGAAAGAAATTTTCTGAGCTTTGCAGAAAGTTGCTAGGCGGTTGTTAAGTAAAATCATCTTGCTTAACTTGTATCTACTTTGGTTTGGATGGGGCAAGATACCTTAGCACTATATAGCGTGGTACCATTTAGCTTAGTATATTCAGCTTGGTACCATTTAGAATGGTGCCATATAGCTTGGTATCATTTAGCTCGTACCATTTAGCTTGGTTCCAATTAGCTTGGTACTATTTAGCTTGGTACTATTTAGCTTGGTACCATTTAGATTGGTTGGTGCCATTTAGTTTGGTACCATTTAGATTGGTAACATTTAGATTGGTACCATATAGCTTGGTACCATTTAGCTTGGTACCATTTAGCTTAGTACTATTTAGCTTGGTACCATTTAGCTTGGTACCATTTAGATTGGTGCCATTTAGTTTGGTATCATTTAGCTCAGTAAATGCAATCATAAGGATAAATTTGCCGTAAGTGTACTTAATAATAGACATGCTTACTGCTGTACCGAAACCTGAACTCTTTCATCAGTCCAGGAACCGACTCTTCTTATCTCCACATTTATTGTGATAGCGAAAGTAAAACAATAGGTTTAATTGATTTACCATAGAATTTATAAAATATTGTTAGAAAAATGGTCTCCAAGGTTTGATTGAAACTATCAGTGGCATTGATGAAGCTCATATCAGTTTATATCAAGGGTGATTTCAACGTAAATTTGCACAGTTGCTAAATATTATAATAATTTCCACTCACATGGTTTGTCACCATTAATTACTAAATCAACGCCGCGTACAGCTGCCGGATCCACAACTTCAATGACAACATTTTACCAACGATGCTAACTTTATAACTGGTGCAGCTGTGAACACATCAGATGTCTCCGACCATTACCCTGTTCACGTTCAGAAGCCGAACTCTTGCTTATACCGTACCGCGACCCTATTTATCAACCGCGAATATAATGGCTAATACCGTAACGCGACTCTAATTATCTATCGTGTATATAATGGCTAATACCGTAACGCGACTCTAATTATCTACCGTGAATATAATGGCTAATACCGTAACGCGACTCTAATTATCTACCGCAAATATAATGGCTAATACCGTAACGCGACTCTGATTATCTACCGCGAATATAATGGCTAATACCGTAACGCGACTCTAATCATCTACCGTGAATATAATGTCTAATACCGTAACGCGACTCTAATTATCTACCGTGAATATAATGGCTAATACCTTAACGCGACTCTAATTATCTACCGTGAATATAATGGCTAATACCTTAACGCGACTCAAATTATCTATCGTGAATATAATGGCTAATACCGTAACGCGACTCTAATTATCTACCGTGAAGATAATGGCTGATACCTTAACGCGACTCTAATTATCACCGTGAATACAGCAACCGTAACATTCGAAATTGTAGGTAGCCATCGAGAGCTTACGACGTGAATAAAATACTATCCACGGTCAACTCGGAGGATGCTAGTGCCACAATGTACTTATTGAGCTGTTCGTGGAGCACTTTACTCTCTAAGTAAATGGCTCTGCAATAAAACCGTAAGTGACACCGGGCTTACTTGTCTAACAAAAAGCATGAACAGACTGTACCGTAGATACAAACTGCATCCCATCACGACAAGGAACTAATAAAATGATTGCATGTATGTGTTTTCTGAACTGACTGTTAATGCTCGTGTATATTATATTCAAAATCGGATAGTGACCTACCAAAGAAATAGTGAGTAAAGTCTGGAAAATCATTAGTAACCTTCTTGGGAAAAATTGACAGTAATTCGGATTCGATTAGTTTTGATGATGAGGTCATCACTTGTAAACAAACTATTCAAAATCTTTCAATAATTACTTCAATTGGTATACCTGCTGCTCTAACTGGTATACCTGGTACTCTATCTGGTATACCTGCTGCTCTAACTGGTATACCTGGTACTCTAACTGGTATACCTGGTACTCTAACTGGTATACCTGGTACTCTATCTGGTATACCTGGTACTCTAACTGGTATACCTGATACTCTAATTGGTATATCTGGTACTCTTAACTAGTATACCTGGTACTCTATTTAGTATACCTGGTACTCTAACTGGTATACCTGGTAAACTTGAACTGATTCAATTATTAGCAACGTCAATTTAAACCTTATTTCCAGTATGCAGTTCCTGAACCGCCAATCTTTGACGCTACCGACCAGAAAGAAGTCAAAATAATCATAAATGGTTTAAAAATAGTAGCACACCGGCAGGGATGATATCCCAACCAATGTAATTAAAGCTTTATTTGTTGGGGTGGATGGATGATCATTCATTTCATAGACCATTAACACTTTATATTAGTATTTTAGTATTTCTTCTTCTACGGGCTTCAATATTTATTTGTGCCCTTTTTCATGGTGATCAATTTTGTATTAGTTATATAATTATACATCGTTAGACGCCCGCAGGGGCCCTGGATGGATTCCTGCGACGACTTTACGTTGGGAACCCCGGTGGAGCGCGAAAGAAACTACTACTACTACTCTGTGTTGAACCTACTCTGAATCTACGTTAAACCCACTCGGTATCTATGTTAAATCTACTCTGTATCTACATTAAACCTACTCGAAATCTACGTTAAACCTACTCGGAATCTACGTTCAACCTACTCTGAATCTACGTTGAACCTACTTCGAATCTGCGTTGAACCTACTCGTGACCTACGCTGCACCTACTCTGCCACGCTTCAATTGCCCTACGGGGAGTCTGCATTAACTTCGCGTTGGGACTCCGGTGGAAAACAGAAGCAACTACTACTACTTTATCTTGGATTATTGCAGCTTTCTCGACCAAACTTGCATAAGTTACTCCAGCAAGGAATTTTCTTCCATGCATTCAAAGTCGCCAAAATGAGTACAATTCATGAAAACAAATCGAAAATGCAAAATTATCGCCCGACATGAACAAAATTTTAGAAAACAAATTATGCTTGACTCAAAAGCTACTCGTTTATTATGCTTGACTACAGCTACTCGTTTATTATGCTTGACTACAGCTACTCGTTTATTATGCTTGACTGTAGCTACTCGTTTATTATGCTTGACTGTAGCTACTCGTTTATTATGCTTGACTACAGCTACTCGTTTATTATGCTTGACTACAGCTACTCGTTTATTATGCTTGACTACAGCCACTCGTTTATTATGCTTGACTACAGCTACTCGTTTATTATGCTTGACTACAGCTACTCGTTTATTATGCTTGACTTCAGCTACTCGTTTATTATGCTTGACTTCAGCTACTCGTTTATTATGCTTGACTACAGCTACTCGTTTATTATGCTTGACTACAGCTACTCGTTTATTATGCTTGACTACAGCTACTCGTTTATTATGCTTGACTACAGCTACTCGTTTTGTATCCTGGCTTGCATGAATACAGCGCATGCTTTACTAAAATTCTCTGGAGTTTGTTATAGATGGGTTTGATGGTGGGGAGTCACTTTATAACTTTTATGGACCTCAGCAAAACCATTCATTGCATGAACTGAGCCTATGACAGCAAAACGAGAACATTGAGTCGCTCCATTGACAAGAGCGGATAAGAAAGGTATCTTCTCGATAGAAAACACCTAGTGATTTGATATCAACAATCTTTAACTGCCAGTTCGATAAATACGAGCATCGCAAAGGTCGTTCCCTGGGCCTTTGTTCTTCCTTACCTAAAGTAACGACATGGTGAACACTAGCGAGCGGTTATCCTTTGTTCCTGCTGCAAACGATACTACAGTTTATTGGAAAGGAAATATCTTAATGACACAAGTAAAAACACGAATGATCAATTGTTCCCTTTTTCAGACTGGTTCACAACCAATAAGTTTGCGCTAAATGTCGACAAGACGCAGGTCATGACATTTTCCGAGAGAGATACCCGTTCCTAACACACATGTCAGGCTGCAAGGTCAACCAGTTACATGTGTAGCAAATGATTCCTAACACACATGTCTGGTTGCAAGGTCAACCAGTTACATGTGTAGCAAATGATTCCTAACACACATGTCTGGTTGCAAGGTCAGCCAGTTGCTTGTGTAGCAAATGATTCCTAACACACATGTCTGGTTGCAAGGTCAACCAGTTACATGTGTAGCAAATGATTCCTAACACACATGTCTGGTTGCAAGGTCAGCCAGTTACATGTGTAGCAAATGATTCCTAACACACATGTCAAGCTGCAAGGTCAACCAGTTGCTTGTGTAGCAAATGATTTCTAACACACATGTCAGGTTGCAAGATCAACCACTTTCATGTGTAGCAGATGCAAGGTAATGGTAGACCAGAGGCTCAATATGTAGCAAAGGCAATGTAATAGTAGACCAGAGGCTCAACTGGAAATATCACTTATTATTTGTTGCCGGAAATTATTCAAATAGTGTGGTATCCTCTACACTATTCGAAATAGTGTGAAAACTCATGCAAATGTTTTTACTACTACAGCCTTATTCATTCATTTCTGACTTCCTGCATAAACGTGTACGCTATTACCTACGAAACAAACCTAAGACCATTCATTTATAGTCAATAGCTTGTCATTAGGGCCCAACCTCATGCTAGCAGACGTGACCACACATCGGCACTCCGTTCTCAATAGAATAGTCTCCCCCTGCGTATCATCGTCAACTTTCCCGCTGCAGTGTTTGTTTGCAAAGATTCGATTTTTTAATTACATAATAATGATAATTTCAGACGAAGAAATCTTACGTATAATCTTCGTTACGATGCTGATTTTCTATATTGACCGTGAGTCATCAACCCAATGTCAACTGTTCTTATTGTATACAGATCTGCTAAAACATTGAATTCGATTGCCACAGATGAGTATGAATCGATGAGTAGGTAAAGTAGAAAAAGAAATTCGTTTATGATTGAAAATTTTGTAAAATCTTCAATTATTAATTAATGTATGCTTGATATTTGAACTCATTGGAAATGTAATTGATGTTGTCCATTAAGAAGGATTATCCAGGTACAATACCGTAAAAAATTTCCATATAAAGTTAAATTCCATGTGGGAAAAGTTTTTTTTTCGGGTATAAACTGACCATGAACGAATTTTCTTTCGCTACTGTACCTTAAAAAAGAACTTAACTAAAATTATACCTGCGTGAGCTTGTAGAAGCAAAAAATTTTGAACAGTAATTTACATCCTTTTTTCAGTGTACCTTGTCAATTATTTAATAATAATCAGCTTGATTTCCTTCGAAAAGTATTTCTCCTGTATCATATACTCACGTTTCCCGTCTTCTCGTACGTGTAGGAACCTTTTCAATCGTCAGCCCAGTATCAATGACTCATTGAGGAGTATTTTTTTCTAATCATGTGTAACCGGTCATGGAAACTTGTAATTAGTTTCAAAATTTATCATTGAGGTGCCAAACATTATCAGAGCAAATGTTATAAACAATCCCATGTTGGATTTTTTGTCAGTTTCTTGATTGATGGTCGGTTGAATAGTACAATTTGACTATTCAAATGTTATTTGACCGAACTTAATACGCTTATATTTCTAGCAATCAATAGTTCATGGTAACGCTTCTTTTCCCTTTCATATTGACGCATGGAGCACAGTCACCTCCAGATACACACCTTCATACGCGCACACTCACACAACTTAGCCCTTTTGTGCTATAGGGTCCGCCCGGTACTTCCACAACATACACTCTGGGTCACGAGTGCAGTCCAAGGATCCGTTGTCAGCAGCAGGGCCCGACAGTTTTCACTGGTTTACCCCCGCCGCATCATAATGACCGGGCCCCCCCACCCACGACCATTCCGACAGCTGGATGCCAAGGGCGGGAAAGCACATCAGAGCAGCGTCAAAATCAACCATTCACAACCATTCTTCACTCACGCCTGTTCATTGCACGCTCTCTCGCCACCTCCACATTCATGTCTCTCCTTCTTAGCGCCTGCTTCACACCATCCATCCACCCAAAAACTTTGGTCTACCACTAGGCCTGCAACCACTCGCCCCCGCATTCATTACCCTTTTCACCAATCTCCCTTCATCCATCCTCTCCATGTGCCCGAACTATCTCAGAACACGTGAATCCACTCTGTCCTCCAACTTCTTCACAATCCCTGTTCTGATTCGAACCACGTCGTTGGTGATCCGGTCTCTCAGCCTTACTCCAGATATGCTAATCAAACATTTCATCTTAAAAACATTCAACCTTCTTCTCTCCTCTGCTCTCACCCCCCAAGTCTCAGCTCCGTAGAGCACAGTTGGGACAACAACACCTTCATACAGCCCTCTCTTTACTTTCATCCCCAACGTCCAACTGTTCATTATACTCTTCAGTGCACCCAACACTTTACACCCCTCCTTCACTCGCACCTTCACTTCAGTTTCCACTAGTTCAGTTATCTCCACATGGGAGCCCAGATACTTGAAACATTGAACTTCCTAAAAGAGCTCTCCATTTAAGGTGACACTAATTTTGCTCGCATCGACAGTCCTCGAGCATCTCATTACTTTACTTTTACCCACGTTCACTCGAGGCTTCCTCCACTCACACACTCTATCAAACTCAGACACTAGCCTACATAGCTTCTCCTCTGAATCTGCAACCAGGGCCGTATCGTCAGCAAATAGCAACTGGCTCAACTGCCAACTCCACCCATTCGCTTCCAACAGTTCCAAGCCAAGACCCAGCGCACTCGCGTTCGTCTCCCTGACCACTCCATCCATATAGAGGTTGGACAGCCAGGGAGACATCGCGCAGCCTTGTCTCAATCCCACTTTCACTGTGAACCAATCACTCACCTCGCTTCCCACTCTGACACAAGCTCGGCTGTCAGCATAGCAACTCTGCACCGCTTTCAACAGATGTCCGCCCACTCCATACAAACGCAACACCCTCCACAACGTTTCTCTGTCAATCCTGTCGTATGCCTTCTCCAGATCCATGAAGGCCCAGAACACACACAAGTGCTGATTTGAGTTGTTTCTAGAATTATTGTTAAATGTTATTTCCTTCAACAAACTTTCCTTTTCTTGATCTATTAAAACAGAAAATACACCGACACAAGATGCTATCTTAGACGTTCTACTTCAGAACTTACTTTCTTACTATCATAAGGCAACCCAGTTTAGGCCAAAAGTCCTGTTGTTGTCTTCATACACTTGTAAACATCATTTACTTTGGCAAGGTACTTCTCACAGACCTGTCTCGCTGCAAAAATCTGCTCGGCACACCCTCTACCACACCTAAAGCGACACTGTTCCTCTCCAATTGCGCAGTCCGTACAGTCTCTAATCTTTTTGATCAGCACTCTCCCGTACAACTTACCAACCACACTTAACAGACTGATACCTCTCGAGTGGCAGCATTCATTTTTATCTCCTTTGCCCTTATATAGCGGAACAATGCAGGCACTGCGCCACCCACTCGGTATCACGGCTGCCACAAAACACGAGTTAAGTAACCTTACAAACCATTCGACAATCGTTACTCCAACCTTCTTCAGGCACTCGGTTGCAACGCCATCCAAACAGGGAGCTTTCCTTGCTTTCATCACATCCACCGCCTCCTGCACCTCTTCCTTGGTAATGCTCGCCACAAGTCTTTCTCCCTAAACTGGCGTCCGAGCACCACTACCCACAGCAACAATGTCAGCCTCTCTGTCATCCTCGACATTCAACAACTCATCGAAATACTCGGCCCACCTCTTCCGTACATCACCACTTTCCAACAACAACTGGCCATTTTCATCTTTCACCACTTCCTCTTTTCCCGTCTCTCCCTTTCTCACCCTATTTACCTCTTTCCAGTACATCTTTTTATTTTCCTCAAAATTCTGGCACAACCGTCTGCCCCACCTGGCATCAGCGTCCCTTTTGGCTCTCCTCACCACCCGCTTCACCTCGCTTCTCCTCTCTTTGTACCTTTCATAAGTCACCACCGACTTCACCTGCGACCACTCCTCAAACGCTCCTCTTTTCCGTGCCACCGCCAGTTTGACCTCCTCGTCCCACCATTCGCAACCTTTCCTTCTGCACCCGCCCACACGGCGCGCACCACACACCTTCTTCGCACATCTCAGCAACGCATCCCTTAACGCCTCCCATTCTTCCTCCACATCTCTCAGATCCTGTCCTCTTACGTTGTTATATTCTTTCCTCAACGCCTGCTGGAACTCCTCGGCTCTACTTCTCACATTCAGTTCACTCACTTTCACTGCTCCTCTTCCTCCTCTCACTCGTTTGTTGCCCTTCCACTTCAGCTCCACTCTTAATCTACCTTCCACCGGCAGATGATCAGACACTCCTCCACCCTCTTCTCTCAACCCCCGCACATCCAACAGCCTCCCATCAACAATGTCACCTCCAGCAATGCCTATTTATTGGCGGGAGGTAAAGGTTAACATATCTACTATCCTTGTGATATCGAGTATATTCAAGTAGCAAATATCTTCAGAACAGCTTACGCCGATTCAGATTGTTTGTACATTGGGATTTCTGTACATTTCCACCTCGTCATTATGCCTATCTACATTTTAAATCCTCCTGATCCTTGAGTCCTGATCATGAGAAGTTTTTCGGAGTAAGACGCCTTCAATCATTCCCAGTTCTTAACTATCAAGCTCATTCAATTTATTGACTAGACTTATGCTCATTTGGCATAGAATGTCAAGTCAAAAGATGATTTGTATCATGTCAAGCCGAATGACGTTGCTATGGCTCGTGCGATCCCTGTTCTCTATCTAAACATTGTATCATGTCAAGCCGAATGACGTTGCTATGGCTCGTGCGATCCCTGTCCGCTACCTGAGCAAAGCTTGTGCGATGTTCCCGGACGTTTCCTCTTACGTTGAACGCTACAAGTTTTAATTAAGTCTTCGCAAACATCAGACTGTGCTTTGAGTCCTGAATAAAGCGAGAAATTTAATGGCTTGTTCCGTAATTATTTGGGCAGGGCAGGGATCTTAAGAACAAAATTAATTAAAAATTTAATTTCTTTACAAATTGAAGTCGAGAAAAGGGAGCTTTCTTCGGAAAAATAACCTTGTGAATGACATGTTCGTCTGATTTGTCCACGTTTCGGGCGTTTATTTTTCGGTGTGGGTGATGCACCATGACAAGTTTGAAACTTTGAATTGTTTGTACTTTTAATCACAATGTAAATACATAGTTGTTATTGCCGTTGATTTCATAATTGTTATTGTTGCAGCGTTGGACAATTGCTATTGATGAAGATGCAATCGTCGCTTTTGATGTTTTAATTATTGTTATTTATGACATTTTTATTTATGTTGTTGATGATTCTGCTAGAATTATTATTGGTAAGGAATTTATTGACCACCATTGCCGATTTATTGAAGTTTTTTATTTCAAAGTTTCAGAACCTAAATTGCTTCCTAGTCTATTAGAATTCGAAAAGAATCTCATTAAAGTTTTGAACCGAAGCCTCGTTTGATTGGAATGAAGAGCAACTTCTTTCTGTCCCGATGCGACCTAAACAGTTCATTTCTATTGATGGTAGGCTGTTAGTCGACGATTCCTTCAACAGTGTGCTGTTAGCTTGAATCGGTCCTCCTCTTTCCACACTAACAATTGAGACGTCTTAAATTTGTCCTGTATAAATTCAATTTGATTCTATTTAGTTGAAATCTCGATAAATCACGCTTCATTTGGCACAAAAGTCATTATGCCCAACATAGACTAGTCAAAACGATTCTCATTGAAAAAAAATCTTGTTCCGTAGATAGACCAAGTTTCGATGAAAGCTGCTAGACGTAGGGTTCATATAGCAAGTAGGTGAGTTATATTTGCATAATATGTAATTACAGTTTGTTTCTGCACCTTGAAGATTTATTTTTCTTTAGCATATTTCAATTGATCATACAAGAAGTGTTGACCTGACGAGAGTGTACTAGCTATTTTTTACAAGACATTACTTTACTTAGTGACCACACGATTGGATTTACACGCTTGAGAACACAGTAGATCCACGTGTTCTGAGATGTTCCGGCGCATTGTGAGGATGGTGGAACACAGGTGCAGAGGGTGATGAACTAGGAAGTGAGTGGATGTAGGCCTAGAGGTAGTCCGAAGATTAGGTTGATAAGGAGAAAGGTGCAAGACAAGTGTGGAGACAGCGACAGAGCGTGCATTGGATTGGCGTGAGTGAGTTTTGTGCTCTACCGCCTTGGGCGTCTCGTTGACTAACGGGATGGGCTTGGGTGGGGGGGATGAGGGAGGGCCCGGTGACCATGACCAGAAAGCCCTGCTGCTGACGACACTGATCTCGGCCCTCTCTCCTGACCCAAAGAGTGCGTTGCGGGAACTCCTGGCCAGACCCTCTATCTCCATAAGGCAAAAAATATTTGCGTTTGAGTGCACGAGAGAAGCGTAAAGCGCGCTTTCACGTCGGCCACCCCCTTTCAGATGAATTTGGTCTAGTGTCTGTATCTGAATTGTTTTACCTGACATAGCAGTTTAGTGCACCTTGCTATTGTTCTGAATAATTATTTTAAATTTTACCGAGGTTAATAACTGTTTTAATTGTAAATTGTATATGTACATCAGTGTCCTATATCATCTATTCGGAGCATTTGGGGAAGCAAAATAGTGTTGGCAGTAAATTTTTTATGAAGACTCCTAATTACAGTCGGATTCCGTTTAGAAGCTTTCGATATAGACCACACGATTGAGTTGACAATTTTAATTGGATCCAACGAAGATGTGTTTTTTGAGTGCGTCAAATCAAGGCATCTTTATTTTTCTTCTACAGAGTACGTGGAAGGAACCGAAACGGCAAACACTTCACCTAAACCCCAAACAAAGCCTAACTATCTAATCATCCGATTCACAAAATCTACACCCCAACCTCTGTCGAGCGCAAACTTCGATCAACCACTACCTAATATACACCCCAACCACTTCAGAACCTAACTTCCGATCAAGCCCTACCAAGATCAGAGTAGATTTTAGTGACCATGGTTCAAAAACCACCTTACAAAACCCAACTAAAATTTGAGTGAACATGGTTTAGCCACTACATAGCGTGACCTAGGTTAGATCAGTGTGCCATGGTTGCACCTAACTCAACCTAACCTAGATTATCGGGACTACGTTGCAGCCACTGTGATGTAGGTTAAAACTTGAACAAAATTCATTAAAGCTAGGTGATTTTCCAACAAGTGTGGAAGTTGTGAATTACATACACAGATTCAATGCCATGAATCAGCAGGAGGGATCAGCCGATGACTCCGTATTAAGATGAAACTGCAAAGCGCACACTCAACAATGGCGACCGTTGGTAGCAAGGTAGGCCTATGGCTGATATTACTGATGCAGGGCTCCACGTTTGGGCTTAACAGTGGATATGTGGCATCAAATCCTATAAAACTGTCGAATCCATCGTTAAACTTTTCCGACAGAGGTTATCTACCTAAAACGGCCTTGTCTTTCTCCATTTTGAAAATGACTGGTACTAATGAACTTTTTAACTCTTTACTTGAGCCTAATTTTTCTAAGTCTGCTCATCACAATTTATCTTCGGACAATTCAAACAGAGCAATCTTTTCCATTTCAAAGATTACCTCATCCCCTTCTATGGAGTGGTCTAATTTGAATCATATCTCGCCCTCTTCGCATGAAATTCGAAGTCATTCTCCACACCGGAGCACAAAACAAATTTTATACCAGACTGGAACAGAATTAAGGGAGGTCAAAACTTCAATAAATTCTAGACGTAACCTTGAAGCAACGCATAATAGCTCTTCATATTTAACATGGTTTGATTCGACGGAGTTCAATAGATTCCAACATGAACTTCCAGAGAGGAAGAGAAAAAAATTGCCACAATTTGTGACTAGCGCAACGCCTAGGGTAACTCTGTTAACAAATCTTCCTCATACGATATCCAATTTTTATATTGGGAAGACAAATCAAATTAGGTTAATAAGAAGAGCTAGTCTGAGTGGCCACGTTGAGGGGTATCAGAGATCCCTCCTCGTGAAGAATGTCACCGCTTCCTACTCCTTTTTAGCTACCCATTCGAGCAAGGGTTTTCCAAACTCCAATTCTTCGTTAAGATCAACTAACCCTCCCGTCACACAAAGAAGAAAACCAAACGTATCTGGAATAAGTGGTTACATTGTAACCAAGTCACCACAGCACAAGATCAATCTCAGAAGTGTGGTGCAGGTCGTATCATCATCAACACCTTTACGGTATGGATCACCGTACATTCACCAATTGCGGGACCCACTCACCACTCTTCCTTCGCATGTCATCACCGTACGGGGTGAGCAGCACCAGCGGCCCCTATACCCACCCTTGGGAACTCTGGGTACCTACGGAAGCAGGTGGTTCCCAGACCCTTACAGGAGCAACTACAGTACGCGGAACAAGTGAGAGCCACAAATCTAATGTTGACATCATGCATGGGATTCCCGTTTCCTAACTCGTGAGTTTGTTTTATACTGAACACTCATGAATATAAATTATACTATTAACTGAACAGTTTATATTTAAAAACTACTTATCTCCGATTTTCACAACCCTTAGCATCAATATAAATTATAGTATCTAAAAATCACGTTGGTAACCATAATCGTTTTAGCGTAATTATAGTTTAGGTCGTCGTTGTGTTCCAAATTTAGTAGATTTTGTCATTCCCTATCGGCCCTTTTTTATCATACGTATATTGTCCGGAAGGGATATAATTAATAAAATATTGCCATATAATCGTTCTCTGTATCGATTTTTAATACTTTGTATACACAAAGAGGGTTCTCCCTTGCTCCAAGTCACATGCAATAAGCGAATAAAACATACATCATTTATTTCGCCTCTTAAACTTAGCGAAAGCTTGGACACTCGTCGCCAAATGTTTATATTATCAATATAAACATTCACTCATTCTTGATTACCAGGCAAAACATTTGCAGAGCACAATTTGTCAATCAGTCTTTGAATTATTCCTCAATACCAGGTCCTCCACGGGCACCCCGGACGTGGAAATCTTGTCCCTGTCCGTGCCTCCACTTCCCCGTGAGGGTGACACTGTCACCCTCACCTGCCACTACCAGCTTCGGGGAAAGCAACTGTACAAGCTCAACTGGTGGAGAGGCCCGGATCATTTTTTCGTCTACAACTGGAACGGGAACAAGAGCTCCTATGCCTTCAACGGCATCAGAGTGGACGTGAGTGGTGTTTAACAGGTCGTGGCTAGCCAAGAGGCAGATTTGGCCGAGAGGCAAATTCGGCCGAGAGGCAGATTTTGCCGTGAGGCAGATTTCGCCGAGAGGCAGATTTCGACGGAGGTAGATTCGGTCGAGAAGTAAATTCGGCCGAGAGGCAGATTTGGCGGAGAGGCGGATTTGGCCGAGAACCCGATTTTGGCCGATAGTCCGATTTTGGCCGAGAGGCAGATTTGTCCGTGAGGCAGATTTGGCCGCGAGGCAGATTTTGGCCCCGAGGCAGATTTTGGCCGGGAGGCAGATTTGGCCGAGTCAGATTTGGCCGAAAGGCAGATTTGGTCGGGAGGTAGATTTGGCCAAGAGGCAGATTTGGTCAAGAGGCAGATTTGGTCAAGAAGCAGATTTGGTCGAGAGGCAGATTTGGCCGCGAGGCAGATTTAGCCGTGAGGCAGATTTGGCCGAGAGGCAGATTTGGCCGAGAGGCAGATTTGGCCGAGAGGCAGATTTGGCCGAGAGACAGATTTGACCGAGAGGCAGATTTGGCCGAGAGGCAGATTTGGCCGAAAGGCAGATTCAGCCGAGAGGCAGATTTGGCCGAGAGGCAGATTTGGCCGAGAGGCAGATTTGGCCGAGAGGCAGATTTGGCCGAGAGGCAGATTTGGCCGAGAGGCAGATTTGGTCGAGAGGCAGATTTGGCCGAGAGGCAGATTTGGCCGAGAGGCAGATTTGGCCGAGAGGCAGATTTGGCCGAGAGGCAGATTTGGCCAAGGGGCAGATTTGGCCAAGGGGCAGATTTGGCCGAGAGGCAGATTTGGCCGAGAGGCAGATTTGGCCGAGAGGCAGATTTGGCCGAGAGGCAGA
>SDVV010016602.1:0-14205 GCA_016164225.1 Gammarus roeselii
TGTATGGATGGATGTATAGGCGTACATCCTGCATATACAGCGAGTGCGCGGTGCAGCTGAATCCAAAACGCAAGGAATAGTTGAGTGTTTCTGCAAACTGACTTTTCATGAAAGAATGATGGATCTGGTAATCTGTTTAGGATATGATTTTTTTTTGCAAAAAAGACCACGACGTTGACAGCCTAACGATTACGAACTGTTTCCCGTCGAGTTCAAATGCTTTGCTCATTGTTGGTTTAACGTCTCATGTTAAACTACAATATTTGAGAGATTGGTTATTATGGACCTCAGTGGATCAGTGGCATTATCCGCGCATCGAGGTTAATAAGTACCTCAGTGGATCAGTGGCATTAGCCGCGCATCGAGAAGGCTTCACTTGTACTAACAGCTTTTGAAATTAATAGTAATGTATCCCTTTCTGTCTGAAGGGGATAATCGTCGTAAAGTTGCAGCCTTCTTATTTCCATGCGTTCCTGTGCTAAAAAACAACATCTATAGGACACTTTGATTCAATTTTCAATCACGCATTTCTGGAAAGCGCTGTGTTTTGTCCCGCTGCCGTATTGCTTTGTTCTATGAATAGTTCCTTCTATGCAATCGAGGTCTTGCTTCATCAATGATGGTTGAATTTTGCCGACAACGGTAGAGGATCTTTCAAAATCTTGACCATCGCTTAAATCAAAAGTAGGCGGTCATAATGACCTGCATCTGAAGTTTCTATTGAGTATTTTTATATAACTTGATAGATTGTGTGTGAGTTTCACAACCTTTTGATGCATTATCTTTCCTTTGGGATGTTCAATTGGATTAAATTATAACGACTTTTGTCGACAATTTTAAATGCACAATAAAATTATTGTACATACGTACGTTATTGTAATATGATACTAATATCACATCTTACCTTCATATGGCATTTTTTTTGTCCCAATCAGGGGAATAAAAAAAATGAAGAGAACGCTCGTCAATATTTTACAAGTCATGAAGTATATTAAATACAATCGACAACTTAAATCTGAACGAATATTTGGAATCTTCAATGCAGAAAAAACTCAGCCCAGAATTTTTATCGGAGCACACTGGGGGAAACAACATGTGTCGACCCAAAATCAGATATTCACTGTTTTTTTCTCAATAAAACGCAAATTCGTACTATAACATATATGCTAGTAAATGGTTCAAATGTGATATTTACCAATAGTTAATTTAACAAGGCATATTCAGTCGCGTTGGATCAAACTAACAACCTTTGGAACTGTGGCAGCTGAGATCGCTAAAGTGGTTCCCGTTATGCTGTAAATTACCAAATCACTACAAAAATCAATAAAATCTTTTTACAAAAAAATCTCATCCACATTTTTTTCGCTATCCGGAAGACCTCTCTGACCTGCTGCTGCTCTGTCAGGAGCTATCGAGGCTTTGGCCTGTCCTTGACTTCAATGAGTTACGCGGTGTGTACCAATATAGTTCCTCGATAACATTAAGGAAAAAGGTCGAACAACTGTTATGGGTGCACGAGTTTATTAAAACAAAACAAGAAAGCTTCGAATAATTTCAACGTCTAATTTTGTCTTTATTAGAGACCAATTCAATTTGATTTTATTTTAAAAATGTCCGTAAGCGGGCTTCATTAATTTTATTTTTCTGTCGTCCAGCTGTTAACGGGAGGGACACTATTATCACCACAAGTGGATGATGATCATTCGAACTAATCTCCTATTCAATTGAAGAGATTGGGACCCTCTACAATCCACACTGAATGTGCGGTTTATTTATAACGTATGTCAGAGTTCTTTTGAAATCGTTGCCTTTGCATGTCTTTATTGTTTCCAGATCCATAATGCACACGCCTCACATAAACGTGTTAGAATTTTCAGAATATTACATACACTGGGGATTCCAACCTTGGCTGGTCTCTTGAAGAAGATCCCATTCGGTTTGATTAGTTCATGAGGCAGTTCATCTCGAAAATATAATACTTTATGCTTAAAGGGATTAGTAATACACCAGCTGTGTCAATACCGAATAATTATAAAATATAATCATCTTTAAATCATCATGATAGAATATTATATGTATTGACATTAGAGGTTTAGAAATGAATATACAATTGCCATGCAACTTCTCACTGCCTTTCAAAGCCAGTAATCTCGTTTAAATTACTTGCCACTTCTCTGTCACATTTCCTTTGGAACCAGAAGAGAGGCTCAAATATCCAGACAAGTGCCTCGCTTTGCCAGAGATATTATTACAAAGCGACAGCTGCTATTGTACCGCTCTTCAACGAAAAGAGACAATGGTTCAATGCGATGCTCAGCACGAGCCCCATTGCGAGGCTAAGCACGAGCCTCATTGCGAGGCTCAGAACAAGCCTCATTGCGAGGTTCAGAACGAGCCTCATTGCAAGGCTCAGCACGAGGTTACATAATTATGTTTGGCTTCAAATAGACCTAAGGTAAGAGCGATAGTTCTATTGTGGCATCTGAGTCATTGCCAATAAACCTATTTTGAAGAATTAAATAAAAGTTTGTCATCATAATATATGTAATATATCAATTGATTTGATCATTATTCCTTCATTTCAGTGGCTAAAACTGTATAAGTACTACTACAGTTTAGGTTTCATTTTCTTAGTTTTTTTTTAAAGTAATATGTAGTAAATATTTCATAGAAAACCCGAGATCTTGTCGTAATTAGAGCCTTTTTGTCTCAGCCCAACGGCAGTGAATCAAATGAGGATGTATTTCTGTCCCCGAAACCTTTTGCTAAACTTTGTACCAAGTTCGTTTAGGAAACGGGAAAAGATTATCCTCTACTGAAATGAGGCAGATTGAAACATGTCCGGCCGATTTATTTCTGGAATTTCTATTTGAATATGATTTCTGAACGTATCGGCACAATATTTTTTCGTATAAAATAAAATAGTTCAATAACTAGGAAAAAATATTTGTATATGAACAAGATCTGCCGCTGGAAGATCATCAATGCCAAAATAAAGTCCCCGAGTACTACAGGGAGCGGCTTGGTGATAGTCGGGCTGACTATTTTAACCCTCTAGTTCGCTCTCTGATAGGCACGAGAATCACCACGATTTCGTCATTATATTCATTGAGCTTGACTAACGTTGAATCAGGAAGGCATTGCAGATGTCGAATAGCATGTGTCGTGTCAAGACTTGTCTGTCAGACACGGCTAAGAACGTCTCTAGTCGTGTCAAGACTTGTGGTCAGACACGGCCAAGAACGTCTCTAGTCGTGTCAAGACTTGTGTGTCAGACACGGCAATGGACGTCGCTACGAAATATGCATGCATATATTTTTCCTTATGCAGTGCAGAACACATAAAAATTATTAACGTCACGATAAATATATTTTGAATTTCCAATAGTCTCCTCAATTATTCCAGTATTATGGTATCCTGCACTGAATAGACAGAACGATAATCTATTATCATTTGCAGGAGAAGCGAAAGGATTTGTTCCCTGACGAAATAAATACTAAACATCGTTTTGACGAAATTTTATGCAAATAAATTGTCAATATGAGAAACCTTGTACAGCAATAATGTACATCATGTACATGTACAAATATGTCTTGTTTGATGACAGATTTTATGACGTTCTGATGAATTCTTATGTTCCATAAAGTACATATTTTTTGAGATGCGCATTGTTCAATCATCTTTTGACGAAGGAAATAATAATATAATCGGAAAATTGTGATATGTTTCTATATACGTGTAAATCATTTAGGCTTTACAATACACACAACAAAGTTGGCGAGACATAACTTCATATAATTTGCTGTTACTGTATCCAATAATCTGGCACAGCAACCGTCGCCGCATGGTTATTGATTACCACCATAAACCATCACGAATATTTAAGGACAATTTGCCCCGTTGCACAATCTGTGTTTGTTTAATCAACCACTCTATTGCGGGCCGATTATTGGTGCGTTTGCTCAAACGTTGGCCCATTAAAATAAGGAAAAAACTCTACAGGAAAACTATCAAACGAACCTTCCTTGTTCTTTGAACATGAACTCTTCCTACTTATACGCATTCGCACGGCTGAATTTGGATAGGTCGTTGCACGACTCATTTATGAGCTTGGATCTCTTCAAAATAAAATAATATAATAAGAACGCCAACAAGTTTAATCTGTCATGACATTGCATGATGAAGTTGAAAATCTCTAGACTTCAAATAGTTGAAAACATTGAATTAATATTATTATTCACATATACTAAAAGTTTTCTGTGCTTGAGTTTGTGTAACGAGTTGTTATTTCCCAGATACTCCAATTCAGTGACATAAATTGCGAATAATGAAACTGCGCAAGTTTAAAAGGGCATCACGCTGCATTATGTAGAGCCAAGAAGAGTATCTGCTATGTGCTGAAACGGACATCACGCTGTCATGTTTGGTTATCCTAGGACTCGAAAACACGCTGCGTTAGATCGAGTCAAAATGAGACCCGTAACTTTTTGAGACGGGCATCACGCTGAATTAAGGAGTCAAGGAGGGGATTAGTTATTTGCTGAGACGGGCATCGCGCTGTATTATGGAGTCAAGGAGGGGGTCAGTTAATTGCTGGAACGGGCAAACGCTCTATTAGGGCGAGTCAAGGAGGGGATCAGCTAATTGGTGAGACGGCCATTACGCTGTCATGTTTAGTTATCCTCGGACACAAAGTCGGGCACCACACTGCATTAGGTAGAGTTAAAAGGGGACCGTAATTTGCTGAGACGGGCATCACGCTGTATTATGGAGAGTCAAGAAGGGGACCAGCTATTTGCTGAGATTGACATCACGCTGTCATGTTTATTTATACTCGGACTCAAAGTCGGGCATCACCCTGCATTAGGTATAGCCAAAATGGGACCAGAAATATGCTGAGGCGGGCCTCTCGCTTCATTATGTCGAGTCAATGAGGGGACTCGCTATTTGCTGAGACGGGCCTCACGCTGAATTGTATCGAGTCAATGAGGGGACTCGCTATCAGATGAGACGGGCATCACGCTGCATTATGTAGAGTCAAAGAGGGGACTTGCTATCAGATGAGACGGGCATCACGCTGCATTATGTCGAGTCAATGAGGGGACTCGCTACTTGCTGAGACGGGCCTCACGCTGAATTGAATCGAGTCAATGAGGGGACTCGCTATCAAATAAGACGGGCATCACGCTGCATTATGTAGAGTCAAGGAGGGGACTCGCTATTTGCTGAGACGGGCCTCACGCTGAATTATGTAGAGTCAACGTGGGGACTCGCTATCAGATGAGACGGGCCTTGCGCTGGTTTGTAAAGAGTCAAAGAGACGACCCGCCATTAGCTGAGATGGGCATACGTAGTACAAAACTATACATGCTCATTGTCATTCAGTAACATAAAGGTGTAACAATGTGAAGATGGTATTCATAATAGTCATGTTTGTGTTCACGGATCCACGTGCTACGATGCACCAACCACTATATACGTATAGTCCGCTACATAGTTCAAGCAACTGACCCTACTAGCTTCCCTCGACAGTCGCTTCGAAGGCATCGCGGAATAAACAAAGCAGCAATACGGGGAAACGGTTGATTTATAAACACATCACAGCATTTGTGAGTTCTTTGCTATTACGATTGCACATATACTTTTCCTGCTTTAAGGAAAAATTGCAAAATAAAACAATAATAAACACCCTACATCTCTTATGCCTAACTGGAACTGCGAGAGAACAAGCAGTTGCCAGTTACCAAATTAACTCTTCCCAAACAGCCTAAAAATGAATTAAATTAGAACCAAAAGTGATCTTATCAAAGCTTTTAAGAACCTTTACACAAGTATCCATTACTATTTAGACTCGACTTTTTTCAACAACTTCGAAGTCGTTACATTGCAACTGCTTTCACATTACTAGACAGTAGCGCACTATCATGTAGTGCCAGAAGCGTGACCGCGCGTGATTTTGCTCTCTCTCATCATGCAGAGTGTTTTTGCCCACTCTGTCAGTGGAAGGCTTGTGTTTCCTCTTATGGTGTCAACAAAAGCGACTGACATCATGGCCACCAAACCCCACTTGTATTATAAAAAGTGCCATTCTCCAATGATCTCCGTCAGATGGCGCAATAGATGGTACCTTAATCATACGCTGTCTGGCCTTCCTGTTCATGAACAGGTACTTGCACGATCTAAAAACCTTTGAAGCAGCCTCGCATATTACAGAAAATTATATACCATGCAAAATGCCTAATGTTCTGGAATAGGCTTGCTTTTATATCCTACTTATTTTCTTGTTTTATTATACGATTATAAATTGTGAAGATTGTCAGTTATCAATAATGATTCTTTGTTTAAAGATGAAGAATTCATTCTGCTGATTATCTCAATCCACCTGCTTTCTTGCCATAAATCCTTACCGGATAATTTATAACGGCAACGGAGATCGAGCTGTGGGTCATCTGCGTGTTCGTGTTGATGACGTCCCTCGGGTTGCCCAGGACGTGTAGCAGTAACTGTAGGTGCTGCCGGATGAGTGCCCGGGGAACCGAACCGCCACGAACGATCTGTACAGGTCGTAAGTTTGACGACAGTAATAAAAAATATGCATATGAACAGGTTGCCCCCCGGTCTGTGTGAGCAGAACGACGGTTAGGCTTCGTGACGGCTGAATGGAGATACTACTCTGCAGGCATTTGTGGTTGGGTTTGATGAATGGCTTATGCGTTTTTTCTTGGTTTCATTTGTAGGGTTTGGATGGAGCGTCAAAAATACTTGTATGCAACTATTTTTGGCATGTGATAATGTGGGCCAATCCATAATATGAAGGACCCGATAGTCGAATCGGTGCTACTCGGTTACTTTAAGAGTTGAAGTAAGAACAATAAGTGTTCACGGTCATGACGATTATCTTTCAAACAAATATCATAAATGCCTATAGAACCCATGCGGAAGGAGTAGCCCGCGGCATACTGAGATCTCATCCGCACCCATCTTCTCCTAGCTGAAGCTGAACCTAACTGAACGACACCGAAACGAGTCAGAATGAATGCACAAATAAACATTGCATAATGTCATCTGTCAAGGTTTGGCCGTCGTCGCGCACCTCGTGATGCCTCCTGGAAATGGTCGTTCATTAGACTTGGCCTTTGATCACTTCCCACGATAATGTTATGAGGTGTTAGCATAGACGTCGTCAGCACATCTAGTGACGGTATTGAGGAAATCGTTCCTCAGTGTATGCTCCACCGTGCTTGCAAAGGAAACGAGTGAGGCTTGCAACTACGACCAAAAGTCAATCGTGAACAAATCATATTATTAAAATAAACAATTAGTTTCAATATACATTTATTGATATGAGTGTTCATGGAAAGGCTGTTAAGGATGCTCTTCTTCATGCAAAATCAACAAACGATACTGTTCAAGTTTCAAGGTAATTGTTGAACTGATTGTTTCCAATGTGAAAATTTCTGTAGGGCTAGAGACAAATTTTAGCTGGTCAATACAACCGTGAACAAACAAAAAAATTAAATTCACTGTACACAAGATTCGTATGGTCAATGTGACCATCCTTTTGTCGTTCAGGCAACCGATGGGTCATGGTGAGATTTTTTTTTCTGATGAGTAAATTTTTTTTAAAGCGCTATATTATTTTGTCATAGTGACATCAGAACACTGCTGAAACCTCAGCGCTATTTTATTGGATACATGAGGTGCCCTGAAGAAGAACATTTTGAACAGCACGGTCCGCATCTTTTGGCCGCCGAGCAGTTTAGAATATTTAAGCAACGATTCTGCCAATACATGACTGATTTTTCCATTTCCTTTTCTTCCCTATCATTTCAATGATATTGACTAAGAAGTCATCTAAAGTTACACCAACAAAAAATTATTTCGAACCTTCCCAACTGTCCTTGGTTTGCTTATCATCTCATTTTTTTCAATCTGTCATTATAATTGAAGACCTTCACCTCTGTTCTCTTTCAAGGGAAGATTATTTGATCTGCTTCGTACTTTTTAAGGTTTCCCTTGAATGTGTATCCAGATAGGAGAGGAATAGCCGATAATGAGGTGGATTCACTGCATCCAGAGTCAACAAATGAACTCCCGCCGCTAATTAGTTGTAACACGCATCAGAAACCGCGTCCGGTATCTGTGCCATCATAATAGTAAGAAGAGAGATGCCAGGCACTGGCGCCAGTACGGTTGTAATTACTCACCGCATTGTCTCTAGCTCGGTAGGAAAATCGTATCCGGCAATCTTTTAAACTCGTTGCAAAACCGTGTCCATCAATGACACCGGTCTCCTTAATATAACGAGAAATTAAAATGAGACAAAATCAAATCAACATCGTGGGTCGGTGGCTTTCCCTTCAGGTGCTGATTGCGATTATCATCGCCAAATGCCTTTTCCTTTGACTAAACATTGTGGGTCGGTGGCTATCTATTCCGGTGCTGATTGGGGTTATCATCGCCAATTGCCTTCTCTTATGACTACCTTTTCTTTCTTGTTTCTTTACTGAAGATACTACACAGATGCATGATGATCTTATAGACGTTCTATATCAGAATTTACCTCCCTACAAACAAAGCTCTACCCAGTTTGGTACAGACTTCTCTTGCTTTCGCTTATCATTGAAAACACTTTTTTTTTGCCTGTAGTCTCAACCTTTAGAATTGGTTCATCGCGTGAGGCCTTTGCAGTTAAATGAAAAAATCGCGCTGATTTAGACTTTCAACAATAATTGCCGTCATGTTTGAATCATATGAAGCCACATCACCTTCTGGGATCATTCTACTCACATCAGATCCTGGTAGAAAAGTAATCAGTTTAGAGAGGTTGCAGGTTTGCATGACCTCATAAATCTTGTCCATTAAGTTATTGGCTGTCTTTGGGTTGCCATCGATTGTGCCGACATAATTTGGATTGTGCTCAGCCAGAGTAGCTTTTGCAATTTCTTGAAGTTTCTTTAACTTTGTTGCCAGCTCACCCGCTTTACACACATCGATCAGGGTTTTTGCTGACGGTTATTTTTCTCTCTTGAGTGACTCGACTTACGACAAACCACAGTGCAGGTCCCACCACCACATCAGCACTTCTCTCGTCTTTGAGAGCGATCGGTGCAAATTCCAATTTCTAAACCACTTAAGGCCGAGCCGTCATTATCACCTAATTCGGCCTCTGAGTCACTGCTCTCGGGTTCCCCGGCTGCCTCGAGTCCAACACCGTTTGCCCGGTCAGGCATAACTATACACAAGATACAGGAGCTTTCAAGATTTGATGACCACACAACGAGCTCCAGTCAAAGCCTGGGCTGGTATGATACGACTAATCATATCGAATTATATAGCAATTTAGAGTGCGCCATGTGCAACTGAGTAAATGAATGAGTGCATGAATTAACAAAATAAATCAAGGAAACGATGAAGTGATAGGTTACTATCATCACATCAGACTTAGTAACAATGTTGATAGCATCAAAACATGTGACTGAATGGATATAACTGTGTTTGAATGAAATACGCTTTAAAAATACAAATAGAATCACCAGTCTTTATAGCTTAGAGTCCAACCGCATACCTATCCATTCCGTTAACTAATGACTTGAGAATAGCAATATAAATTCAAAAAATTCAAGGAGTATTAATAACATACAATTTAGCTGTAACTCTTTCGTTATGCAGGATAAGAAGACACGATGCAAGTTGAATCCTAACATTGAAACTGATTATTTAACGGTATCATGTTACCACACGTAATGTATTGCAAATGTTTACTAACTCTTACTGTTTCTTAAACTGCTGTTGTGTTTGCAATTCGTAACGGACACCAAGATTAAGCCCTTCAAACCCGAGATAAACAACGGTTTCTGTGTCACTTCGCTGTGACGTGTTATTCAGTGATGTACTCATCATTATGAGAACAATTGCCAGTTGCAGCATTAGTAACTATTACCACTACATCAAATTAAATGTAGAGTACACTGTCTCTTGTCATATCCTTTTTTCTACACTTCAACAACGGAACTCTTCCATGACACCCCAAGTCCCACCACGAAGCCCTGCTGCACACGAGTGACGGGATGTTTCTGCTGCAGTAGTTACCTTAATTGCTAATCGCGCAGAAGCAGGAATTGCACAAGAGCGGCCATAAAACATGAACACAGCATCTGAGTTGCCTCACCTAATGAATCATTTCCCCCCCCCTAATCCCTTTATAATTGGATTTTTGCTATCTGCAGCAGCCATTCCTTTGTAAATGAGACTCCGACATCCTCCCTTCAACCACCTCCTACCTAAAACCACCTTCAACCACCTCCCCTGCCAATACAGTAACAGACAAAACCCCACTAACAAGACCGCCAATCGGTGCTGTAAAGAATGCCGACAGCGTTTCAGAAGAGACCACGAAACCTTCTGGAACATCCTCATAGAAGATGACATCATATCGAATGTACGGTAACCGGACGACCTCACATAGAAATGTGCTGTCCATATGAACAATGAATAGGACTTTGATGCGCCATTCTGAGCCATGGATTAAAAAAAAGTTGCTGAAGTTTTTGTTGATAGTGCTCACACATCTGGTCGATTATTTGTCACTTTACAATACTCCGTATTATACCAGCATGCAGATAAGAAGCAGAATCTATGGAACCTACTACGTGATATTGTTTCCCCCATATTGTGCAGAACTCAACATTGTAGATCGCTACTTTCCGCACTGAGTTGAACTGCTGTCAGCCTACAACTATCACTATGGCCTTATATGCAGTCATTTGCGTGGCATCCCTTTATTCTCTTCCCTCCGTTACATCACCGTTCACTTAAACCGAAGCTTAATCACGAGTCAGCCACTACACACACTCATGTCCTACGCCTTTCAACACCGACACCTAATACGAGATAACCAACTTCACACACCTAATAGCATACGCTATACTGACCGACACCTTGTCACGAGTCAGCCAAACACAGACACTCACGTCATACGCCTATCATACCGAGTTTCCGGATCAGCCAAGAACACGAACTCACGTCTTGCGCCTCTTCTCCCGACACACGATCCCAAGTTAGCCAACTGCTCACAATCACACCTTACCAAACACGCAAAAACACACACCTCCAAATAAATGAAACAACAGTCATAAACTTCAGCTATATTTTGAAAGAGTTTTATCTCTCAACAAATCAAAGAACTGCAAACTGAGTATCTTTATTGGAACCATTTATTGAATTGCTGCAGACACAAATACCTGAATATTATCCCCATGCTTTTTGAAGGTGGTGTATCGTACACACCTCTTGTAAACGTCGCTCAAAGGCGATCAGTTCCGATAATATACGTTAATACCATTTCTATCAAATGACTTTACGATTTTCTTCAGAAATTAAGAAAACCAAATTTGTGTAGCTTCCGTTTTTATCAATAACAGGTAGCAGACATGTTCAAGCAGGTTCAGGTCATTTGAAAATCCATATTTATCTACAGGGTTGTTTCTCGTCAATATTACTGCCAACAGTGACACCAACAGGTACAGTTGGCTCGTTCCGTTCAGTAAATTGATCTGATAACATTCCTTTAGACAAATAAATATATAAATAGAGCAATCGTAAAAGCATGCGGATTAGTTGACAAAGTTTTTTCATGAATATCTAACGAAAAATAGTGGTCCGGTTAATGAACCAATTTAAAAACTGTGGTACAATCATCTACAGCATGCAGACCAAAGTCTTCGACTATACTCCAATCCATCGACGAGAAAACATTGACAAATATGCTATGCTGGCATTTTAATTGGAGCACAATCAGCTTCAGCACACTAGACAGTGGGCTTCGGCAATACTCACATTTATCGTTGACAAAGCATTGACTTATATGGTGTCATATCTTTTCATTGCAAATGCTATATTGAGCGAAATCCAATGAGGCCTATTGAACGAAAGGCCATGTAGTTTTATATTGATCTCGTTTCTGGATCAACGTCAATGATAATGAATTTAGATTCAAATATCTGCGAGTATAATCAAGAACTCTGTGTTACTAAGACCGGAACTCGACCCCTTTCGCTTTATTATTTTCGGGTTCACCGCAGTTGACAAATAAACGACACTAAGACGCGCAGTTAGACAATAAATCCCACCACGATGCGTAGACAGGGCTACATACACCGGGACCCACAAGCAGACAATAAACCACACCAAAACAAGCAGACAGACAATAATCCACACCCATACGTTCAAACGGACGATAGATAAATTAAAAGCCGCAATAAAATGATGAAATAATTACTAAAAGCGCGAATTATCAATCTCTATCAGAGATCCTCGTCAGGCGCTACAGATAAAACCTAATAAAATACCAGGAAATGAAGAGACAAATGAGATACATTAAAAAAGCGTGAGAAGCTACGGAGCGAACAGAACAACTGCATCAATCAATGGACCCGAGGAGACAAGTTGTTGAGAATGCGAGGATTAGTTGAAAAAATTATGAACACACACCAGGCATGATATTTGAATTAGGGAACTGTTTGATAAAAGCAGATTCCACTAAAAGGCGCCGTTTTTTGAAATGAGAACTGTAAACTATTTCAGATGAATTCCAGTTAATGTTATGATTATAGGACCTTATGTGATTAAACACTGTGTTTGACTCTTTGACAGACCTAACGTAACCTTGGTACTCTTTAATGCGAACAGCCAAAGGTCTGTCTGTTTCACCGACATAAGAGAGGTTACAGGCCCCACACGGGATGACATAGACACCACCAACTCCGCTATCGTCAGACCTTGGCTTCGTCCTAACTAACTGTGATCGAATGATGCTATTTGTCTTATAAACAACATCTTTAGTATCAAGTTTCCAAACAGGGGCAATGAAGTCGGAAGAAAATTTATTTAAAGGTAGAGAAATGACTGGTGCTCTGTCGCTGAGCCTGGCATCATGCCGCTGAGTCAAACTTTATATCACTGAGCAGGATCATGTCACTGGGCCTAAAACATCATGTTAAGTCTTGCATCATGACCCCGAGTCCAACCTTTTATTGTTTTGCATAATGTTTTCTTACTGAGTCCATAACATGCCGCTTTGATTAGCTATATTATGAGTCTTTCATCTTGCCCGTGGGCCCAGCATCTCATCGCTCAGTGAAGCATCTATTCATATCACTAAGCCTATCATCATATCACCAAGTCTAGCATCATGCTCTGACCACATCAATCAAACATCATCGACAACCAAGTATTCCTCGATGACTAGATGAACCGAAGGGCTGAAATGATTTGACGCTTGAAAGCAGGCTTCTTTGTACAATTTAAAGCCCTTTCAATGGGTGGCCCCTCTCGTATCTCTACATAGTCAAGATGCCTTTTCAATGGGTGGCCCCTCTCTCATCTCTACACAGTCACGACTCGCACATAAGCCCTCTTCTTTGTGTTTGTCTAACGGGACCAATTGTTCACAAATAACGTCGAATGAGGTTTTCTGTTTGGGTTCGAACACGAACAGAAGAAACAATATGCCGAAATAGTCTAACATACACTCTCTCGATGGGGGCAAAAATCTTCATTTCGATTAGCGTATACCGAGCTTAGATGTACTTTCTGTATATTTATTTATATCACTTAATATCTATGATCGTAGCTGCTGGTAACGTCATGTTTTCAGCTCAGGTGTATGAGCTGTATGCATGTTGCTTCATTAATGAGCTCTGGCTAAGGTGTATGAGCTGCATGCATGTTGCCTGATCAATGAGCTCTGGCTCAGGTGTAGGAGCTGCATGCATGTTGCTTGATTAATGAGCTCTGGCTCAGGTGTATGAGCTGTATGCCTGTTGCTTGATTAATGAGCTCTGTCTCAGGTGTATGATCTGTATGCATGTTGCTTCATTAATGAGCTCTGGCTCAGGTGTATGAGCTGCATGCATGTTGCTTGATTAATGAGCTCTGGCTCAGGTGTATGATCTGCATGCATGTTGCTTCATTGATGAGCTCTGGCTCAGGTGTATGAGCTGCATGCATGTTGCTTGATTAATGAGCTCTGGCTCAGGTGTATGAGCTGTATGCATGTTGCTTGATTAATGAGCTCTGGCTCAGGTGTATGAGCTGTATGCATGTTGCTTGATTAATGAGCTCTGGCTCAGGTGTATGAGCTGTATGCATGTTGCTTTATTAATGAGCTCTGGCTCAGGTGTATGAGCTGTATGCATGTTGCTT
>SDVV010016603.1:0-14204 GCA_016164225.1 Gammarus roeselii
ATATATAGAGATATACATGCAGTGATATATATAATCACGTAAAAAATATTCATTATCTCTCTGTATTTAAGACAATCACTTTGACGTGGTCAGGCGTGTACCTGTTTGACGCGGCCACTGGCAAGCTCCTCAACGACGGCAAGCTTTGGGAGCACAAGGTCGACATAGCAGAGGTGGCGCTTGACCAGGTCAGTGACTTGGGCATCGTCAAGGTGCAGCTAACACAAATGGGTCATAGCAGAGTTGTGTTCACTTGACCAGGTTAGTGACTTGCACTGTCATCAAGGAGCAGCTAATACAAGGTGGTCATGACATAGTTATGTTCACTTGACCAGGTCTGAAAGATGGGCTGCAATCAAAGTGCAGCTATCATGAAAAGGTATAGAAAAAATACATTTGACCAAGTCTGTGACTTGTCCTTCCATCAATGTGCTGCTAACACAAATTTGTCCAAGTAGTGTTGTTTTCCCTTGACCATGTCAGCGTCTGGGGTTATCATCAACGTGCACCTGACACAAAGTGATCATTGCAAATGGGCCACTTCACCGTACCAGGGAGTTGTGCTGTCATCGAGGTGCAGCTAACACAAGCTGGTCGTAGCAAATGTGTCACATGAGACCAGGTCAGTGACACGGGCTGCCATCCAGGTGCAGTTAACACAAGGTGGTCATGGCAGAGTTGTATTCGTTGGACCAGGTCATTGTCTTGGACAGCAATCAAGGTGAGACAGCACAAGGAGGTCATATGGTTGAGATATGTACACTATGCCTGGTCGGTGACGTCGGCTGACATCAAGAGTAGCAAACACAAGGGGGTCATAGCAGAGTTGTCTTCACTTTACCTGGTCAGTGGCATGAGCTGACACCAAGCTGCAGTCATCACATGGGGGTCATATCAGAATTGTGTTTACTTTACTTGGTCAGTTGAATTAGCTGAATTCAAGGTGCAGCCAACACAAGAAAGTCATATCAGAGTTGTGTTAACTTTAGCTGGTCAGTGGCATGAGCTGACATCAAGATGCAGCAAACACATGGGGTTCATAGCAGAGTTGTGTTTTCTTTACCTGGTCAGTGGCATGAGCTGACATCAAGGTGCAGCCAACACAAGGGTGTCATAGCAGAGTTGAGTTTACATAATTTTGTCTGTGGCATGAGCTGACATCAAGGTACAGCTAATACAAGGGGGTCATAGCAGAGTTGTGTTTACTTCACCTGACCAGTGGCATAAGCTGACATCAAGGTGAAGCTTATCCAACCGAGATATCAATGATAGAGCACATTTTTCGTGTTGAACGTCTTACAAATGTGTTTTTCGTTGTATATTCTTTTGCATTAGATTATACTCTACTTTTGGAAGTCTGTTCCCTTTCCTGAACAGGTCGGGTCGACGCAGGACCGCGTACTGAGTGTCGTGGATAACAACAGAGACCTGTTCTTGGTGCAGTTGCGGCGTGTGGGCGGCATTGGACGAGGATACAAGCTAGGTAAGGAGACTGAGTGACTAGTATACAGAGGCTAAGCTTACGATGAGTGATGTATCATTAAAAACTGTGGATAATGTTCAATCAATTTGTTAGAAGGTGTTGTTGTCCGATCCACATCATTACAGGCGAAAATTTACAGTTAGGAATGATTCATTTTCATCCGTACCTGTTGGTTTAAATGGTGATTGATTTAAACATGACGTGTGTCGATATCAATGTTTAGGCCGGTACCGTTGCTGAAATTTCAATTAATACTGACATCGTTACTAGGATAGTCAGAGGCTTCACTAGTATTACTTTCTATACATATAGATATAAATTTACAAGACGGCATCTTATCAGCAATAATTTGAAAATATAAGTAAGGAAAAAAGTATCTGTATTGATACACTTTTCACAACTTTACATGAAGAAAATGCATGTATTTTTGTCAAACGTTAAAAAAATCCTGCAACAAATTGGTATGCAACATAAAATATTATTGAGAAAAAAAATCAAAGGCAAATCAGATCCGACTCAACCATGCATCGAGTGTCATCATGTTAACAATTTTTCATAAAGTAATTTTAATAAATGAATTTTGGAAGTGACTCGGCAGCGGTCGAGGTTATAACAGGATGGATTGCAGTTTTCTTCTGTCATAATTGAGCAGAGCTTGCATACCGGCACTTACAGGGACGCTGAATTGCTCATAAAATCCTTTTCCGTTCCATGAGGTCAGTGTTCTTGTTTGCTTACGCCAATTCACGTGCTAGTGTTTTTGATTGCTTACGTCAGTTCACTCGCTAGTGTTCCTGATTGCATACGTCAATTCACGCACTAGTGTTCCTGATTGCTTACGTCAATTCACGAGTCAATGTTCCTGATTGCCCACGTCAATCACCGTGCTAGTGTTTTTGATTTCTGACGTCAATTTACGCGCTAGTGTTCCTAATTGCTTACGTCAATTCTCGCGCTAGTGTTCCTGATTGATTACGTCAATTCAGGCGCTAGTGTTTCTGATTGATGACGTCAATTCACGAGCTAGTGTTCCTGATTGCTGAGTCAATTTGTTATATATTTTATTATTGAGGGTCGTTTATTTCCGTAAAGATCCTGATAGTAGCTATAAGCAGGTCCAAAACACAAATGGGACAGTGTAATAGTTAGGAAGTATCTAATTACAGTGTGTGTCCGACTCAGTCCCCATGTAACTCGGACATCGTAATTATTATTCCCTTGTAGGTCCAGGTAATCACTTTTGTGCCAACTTTAATTACGTTTTGGGGTGTCGAAAACGCAAATGGGACAATGTAATGGTTAGGATGTATCTAATTACATTGTGTGTCCGACTTAGCTCTTATATAGCTCGTTCATTGTAATTATTCTGAACTTGTAGAGCGAATAAATTACTTTTGTGGTCAAGTTAATTACTTCAGTTACTGCGAGAACGCCCGGGGGGATAGGTTAGGAGGATAGGGGAGGAGGATATAGAAGGGGGTGGCCAAGGCAGACAGAAAAAGCCCTGGTTGTTTCAATGTTTTTTATTGCTAGCGCATTATGTTATGTATGGTATTCGTATTCGATGTTCCTACCGTTGTCATAAGATATCCTTGCTCGATTGTTATCATACGTAGATTTTGACATCTTTCTCTTTATAAGTGAAGATCGTAGTTTATACATCCGTATACGAAAATGCAAACGGGACAATGTAAGGGTTAGGATGTACGTAATTACTTTGTGTGTCCGACTTAGCCCCGTTTTAGCTCGAACATTGTATTTATTGTGTACATGTAGGTCCAGTTTCTTTTTACTAAACGCAAGTGCCACCTAGCTTGCACGGCGAGAACTCTATCCGTCAATGGCGTCAATGTCATTCAGAGATCGTAACTTGACTCGCACTCCTCTCGGACATGCAGTAGGGGACCTTGGCTGGCTTACGGCCAGCTTACGAGTGGGTTACGCTTACGGGATGTCCTATTACTGGGTTTCGGACGGTTTATATAGATATATGTAAATAGGTCATATATGTTAATTTTATATATATAGAGAGCAAAAAAGCTATATTATTTGATTAAATCTATCCGTTTTCCCCCGTTGTATCTACATATATCCTCAGAGTTTTGTCAGGGCTCATCGTTGAGATTCAATTAGTAGGCGCAGATACGTTCACGTATTTTTAAAACCGTGTGTCTGTGGATGATGAAACAAATTTATGGTTATATTTATTTATTTCATAGATACATGGTTACCTAGGAACATCAATCTATTTATCATCATATTAGGGTCGGTTGCAGAACGTTTCAGTTTATTTTTCAAAGCGTATTTCTGTGAACAATCAAAAAAGTTCAAGTTTATAATTTATTTATCACATAGATCCATGGGTACTTGGGAGCATTTACATATAAGGAATATCTACATACTAGGTACATATATAGGGTATAACCTGCTTACGTGGACGTAATTTCATCTTTCACCCGAGTACATACGACAAAGACAGTCTCACCCGGCTTACATCTCTTACATTAGCATCATCAGCCAAGACACATCACTTCCTCTCTTTAGTGTCGGTAGGTTCAACTGCAATGAATTTTTTTGAGAATGTCTGGATGGTCATAGGCAAGAGTTGTGCGCTCGTCGATATAGTAGCGTTTGTTTTCGAATTTACTGAGTCAATGTTTAATAGTGCGTACAGTTTGAAACTAGCATGCTTGTGCGTGAATGTTAATTGCGGTCTCAAAGTGTGTATGTTTTCTGGCTATGAGAGTCTCTGTATTGTGCATGTTTGATTTTAGCTTGTGTCTGGCCTCGGACTAGAGCATCATACTGTAACAAGTTGGCTACAAACAGATGATTTCACTCGATAAGTCATCAACTGTTTCGCTTTTCAGCAGTCCCAGCTGTCCTTTCTCGGATTCGTCGTACAGTGGATATTTTTGGGGTCTATTGAGCAAGCCATGTATTCAGCTAGAGGAGATTGCCTCATTTTCGGTCTCAATGTCGGTCATGCCTTTGAACTTCAGCAGCATCAAATCTGTGTTCGAGTTGATGAGCGAAACGTTATCACCGTAGCGTGGTTTCAGTGTGACGTAAAGAAGCTGTAGACTTCTGATTTAGCTTCTGTTTGGAGCTGATGAGATATATATCTATGAAACCTTAGGTAGACGAGTGCAATTTCAATTGCTTAATATCTACCGCATTTTACAATGCAAGGCAAATGCATTGTACTGCATTTCAATGCAAATCATGTTGCATTTCTGTAATTTCTTCATCGTACAAGGGGGGATTTTTGGGGTAGATGGAAAAGACCATTTACTCAGCCAGAGGATTTTGCCGCATTTCCGTCTCAATATCGACCATACATTATAACTAGAATAATATTTACCGTATTTCAATGCTACCCATCCTGTATTGCAATTCATTGTAAGTCATGTTGCATATATGCATTTCAATGCTAGCAATTCATGTTAAAATTAGGATATTGCAATCGCCACTCTGTATTGCATTTTATTGCAAGTCATGTTGCATATATGCATTTCAATGCTAGTCATTCGAGTTAAATGTAGGATCTTGCAATTACCATTCTGTATTGCAATTCATTGTAAATCATGCTGCATATATGCATTGCAATGCTAGTCATTCGAATTGAGATTAGGATATTGCAATCAAGGATTCATATGATATATTTTTGAAAATAATAGAGTCATAACACGCTTTTGTTGGTGAATAACATGGGTTTATCATTTATACGAGAACATAACTTTTTACTCCAAGAAATTCGTAAGGAGTAACTATACGAAACATACTTATTGACTTCGACTTTCCTCTCTGGTCTTATCTTGATCGGCAATATCAGACCCACTCGAAGGGTTCTTTATCTATGATAAGCATTATTTCTCACCTGGAGCTGTCGGCTCATCATATCGGTGTAGGATTTATCATCTGGGAGGTTTTTTTCTCTCTGATCTATTGGGCTCTAGACTATTGCCCTTAGTATACATTTTAGATGAACGGTTACCTTTGGGAGAAACGTATGCATCACTTCCAATTCTAACCTGTAACAAAAACTTTGGTTTTAGTCTTCAACGAGTTTTTTTCGACGCTAGTTTTTATATTATAGTTGCATGTTTATGACATCGAATATTTTCATGGTTTTTCTTACTGCCGCTAACATTACTATTCACCATATTCCCGCACAGGTGCGAAATATACATAATTCTCATTGCACTCGAACGTTTAAGACATGATTCTCTCTCTTCATGTTTCATTACCAACTATTTTAAAACAAAGTCGAATATACATTTTATTTTAGTGTCTAATTATACGTTTCTCACTTTAACACGTTTCAATATCACTGCCACTGGACTCCATTAACCTTGAAGTATTCCACGTGTTCCTCATATTCTCATTCTATTCCATTTCGTCTAAGGTTTGGGTGTACTCCCCCCCTCTCACTCAATCTTTATACGTTCTACGTTTGGATGTTAGTGGCATTGCACTTTCTTTACTGCTCGCACCCTGTTGAGCACTGTCTATCTCATTATATTGTAAACTCGGGTCCGGTTTATTATGTTCTATCAATACGCTCTTTTCGTCCTTAGAGCTTGTATTTTATCATCCATTTTTGAGATTAGCATATTCATGATAATGCTGACCTTTGAGATGTTGCCAAGACCCGAACGTCGATTTTGATTTGCTTATTTTCATCTCCGCACTGCAAGTAACACATGCCTCCGCATTATCTTTTCGGGTAAAATAATCCCATATCAAACTTGACGACATCCTTCTACAACAAAAGCAGACCGTTAAGTAATTGAGAATAAATCTGATTCCAATTTTATATATACTTTAACATGAACATAAACGGTTGATGATGGCATATGCCGGCATTTGTCGGCATTTACCGATATAATGTACGTCGTATACACGGTTGATACCGGCATATGCTGGTATAATGTATGGCGTACACTCGGATGATGTCGGCATATGCCGATATAATGTATGGCGTATACACGAATGATGTCGGCATATGCCGGTATAATGCATGGCGTATACACGGATGATGTCGTCATATGCCGATATAATGAAGGGCGTATACACAGTTGATATCGGCATATGCCGGCATATGTTGGTGTAATGTAAGCGTATACATGGTTGATGCCGGCATAATGTAGACATGCACACACATTTTGTATGCATGTACAAAATCGGTTAACATTTGAGGCATTTTTAGCTCTTTAGATTGAAATTCCTTTTTTTTTGTCACAAGATATTCAATGTGGATCAGCTTTACGTCATGTTAGGTTAAAAGATCTAGACATCCTAACCTAACCAACTTAACCTAGAATTCTGTGTCATCATCCGAGATTTCCTGCTTACGTATGATACTTATTCATCGAGTGGATCAGCTTCACTGCATGTTATGTTGAAAGAACTAATCATCTTAACCTAACCTAACCTATTATATCCAAGAAATTATGTATTTTCGATCGACTTTTCATGCTTGCATATCATTTTCAGTGTTTTAGGATTAATGCATAACAAATATCTACACTTGACTCTACATTTTGATCTATTCTTTGCAGTTTTGGTTCCCACTTCCAATTTTGGTCTAGCAAATTTCATCTGTTTTCATAAATAATTTCATCGTTGTTTGATTGTTATAGTTATTTTTTTCATATGCTTCTTGATTTATGGTTTAACACGATTCTACATCACTTTTACATTTTATTCACACCCATAAAAAAAATAACCTAACCTAACCCCTGACCTAACCTTATATATGGTATTCAGTCATTGATATATACAAATGAACCCCTCCACACGGTTCTTTATAAAACTTTCACCTAATTCTTTCTACTTCGTGGTCACTCCCGACCCATATTATTTGGCAGAGAGGTCAGATTTTGAATCCTAGATGGTTTGAATGTTACAAGTATTTCATATTTGTATTCAGTTTCACTCAAACGAACATTTCGTCTCATAACAGGTCTACCACATTTACTTCAATATCTCCTGACACTAAATCCTTTGACGACTTGCATGGTTGATTTGCTTTTTTTTCCTATAATTTTCATATTCATGTCAACTACATTGTTTCAGATGTCGCCAGACATTACTCGTAAATTTATGTTTATTCAATTTTATTTCTTTTTTGCATAGATTACAACCCCCGTTACCTCATTACTTTCAAACAAACGACGACTCAAGCTATACCTTATCCTTCCACAACATAATCACAAACTTGACTGAGCAAGATCTGATCGGAATTGATTTTCATCCTACCAATCTGTAACACATCTAGAACATTCACCCCAAAGATAGGTTCATGACAAGATTTAAATTTGTCATGAGCGACATTTTGAGTTTAGTTTTATACTATGAAACATTCTTCTAATAATTTCGACAATTCGATATATGCAATTCATTGCTTAACCTCTGAGTTTTAGGCTAATATAAACATTTGATTCAGGATTGACATGGTTTAATACTGTATTATTAGTATTAATTATGGATCTTGCTGGATTCATCACTACTTTCTAACTCATTCCTTTGATTTGTCACAGCATGGCTCGTACATCCAACCATACCCATCGGTTACTATGTTTCAATTTCCTATCAAAATCCTTCATATACTCCAGCATATCTTCAATGCGAATACAGAAGGTTGTTCCGTTCCCGTGTGTCCGCAAATGTAGTGCATCTTCTTCTTGAGCCTTAATTATTCGAAACTTCGCCAATTCAAAGTCCTTCTGATCTTCATCATTGAGGAATTGTTGCATACGTTCTAGATTTTCTTTGGTTCTTCGGTAAAATCCGTTTCCCACTCCCTCAGCCTTATTACAGTCATGGGGATTTTTCACTTGGATCATATCAATTTCGAGATTTGCTTCCTTATTTCTCTTAAACTCTGTTACATACGACTGTAACCCGTCGACATTAGTTACCCAAAGCCAACTTTCTTTTTCCTTCATCCATATATGAATGTTATCTCCCACTCTTTTGATTCTTGTTTTACCCATTCTGAGATAACTGATATTTTCGACACAAGTCAATATTTGTTCGATCCGACTCATATCATCTTCGGAGATTTTTTTTTCCAAAACACGTAAGCTAATTTTTGCCACGAGAACATTCATTGTGGTCTATTTGAAAATGAGCTGCCCTGCTCTACTTACACTCAGCGTAACACTGACTCCAATCTCGGCATGCAGCTAGCTATTATGATGCGATTGCATTTTTTTTTACAAATCATTAGGTCTATTATTGCTCGCCTTGGATGCGGTCGCAGCTGCTTAGCCAGCAGCATTATAGCTTCCGTCAGTTGCGGCCGCTCGTGCGATAACCTAACCCAGGTGCGTCGCTTGGAGCAGCGGTTAGGTTAGGATGTCAAGATATCTTAAACTAACATGACGTAAAGCTGATCCACATTAAATATCTTGTAACAAAAAAAATGACTTTATTCTAAAGAGGTAAAAATGTCTCATATGTTAACCGATCCTGTATATGCATACACAATGTGTTTGTGTATGTCTTCATTATGCCGGAATCCACCATGTATGCGTCTACGTCATACCGTAATATGCCGGCATATGCCGGTATCAACCGTGTAAATGCATATGCCGACATCATTTATGTATACGCCCTACATTGTATCGGCATATGCCGGCATATGCCGGCATATGCCGGCATATGCCGACATCATCCCTGTACACGCCATACATTATACTGGCATATGCCGGCATATGCCAACATCATCCGTGTATACGTCAAACATTATACCGGCATATGCCGACATCATCCGTGTATACCCCATATATTATACCAGCATACCCCGGCAAATGCCGGCATCAACCGTGTACGAATATATAAAATTGGAATCAGATTTATTCTCAATTAGTTAACGGTCTGCTTTTGTTGTAGAAAGATGTCGCCAAGTTTGATATGGAAATATTTTACCAGAAAGGATAATGCGGGGTTATGTTATTTGCACTGCGGAGATAAAATTAAGCAAATCAAGATCGATGCTTGGGTTTTGGTCATATCTGAAAGGTCAGCATTTTCATGTATATGATAATCCTGAAAATGGACGAGAAAAAACAAGTTTTAATGACGATATGAGCGTATTGATACAACATAATAAACCGGATCTGAGTTTCCAATATAATGAGATAGACAGTATTCAACAGGGTGCGAACATCCAAACGTAGAACGTATAAAGATTGTGTTAAATGGGGGGAGTACACCAAAACCTTAGACGAAATAGAATTTAAATAAAATATGGGGAAATCGTGGGACACTTTACGTGGAATGGATACCAGTGACGTGTGATAAAGGTACCGAGGAGATGTCATTGGAAGACAAACCTGCTAAAGTTGAAGGAAACCGAATTATCAAATTGGGCAATGAAAGGGTATCACGTATAAGAAGTGTAAAATTGTACAATAAAATGAAATGTATATCTGACTTTGTTTCAAAATTGTTGATAATGAAACATGAAGAGAGAGAATCATGACCCGAACGTTTGAGTGCTAGGAGGATGATGTATATTTCGGAACTGAGCGGGAATATAGTGAATGGTATTGTTGGCGACAGTAGGGAAAAATCCTGAAAATTTTCGATGGCATAAACATGCAACTATAATAAAAAGAATAGCTCCGTGAAAAAAATCGTTGAAGACTAAAACCAAAGTATTGGTTACAAGGTTAGGATTGGAAGTGTCGTCTACACTTCTTTCCAAGATAACCGTTTATTTAAAATGTATACTAAGGGCAATAGTCTAGAACCCAATAGATCAGATAAAAAAAAAAGAATCCTACACCGATATGATGAGCCGACAGCTCCAGGTGAGATACAATGCTTATCATAGATAAAGAACCCTTCGAACGGGTCTGATATCGCTGATCAAGATATGACCAGAGAGGGAAGTCGAAGTCAATACGTATGTTTCGTATAGTTACGCCCTACGAATTTTCGACGTGAATAGTTATGTTCTCGTATAAATGTTAAGCCCATGAAATTCTCTTATAAAAACGTGTTATAAATCTATTATTATAAAAAATATATCATATAAATCTTTGATTGCAATATCCTAAATTCAACTCGAATGACTAGTATTGAAATGCATGTATGCAGCATGACTTACAATGAATTTTAACACAGAATGATGATTGCAATTTCCTAAATTTACCTCGAATGACTAGCATTGAAATGCATATATCCAACATGACTTGCAATGAATTGCAATACAGAATTGGTAGCATTCATATGCGATAGACATTATTCCTTTTCAAAGGTATGGACGATATTGAGGCGAAAATGCGGCAAATTCCTCTGGCTGAATACTTGGTCTTCTCCAACTACCCCATAAAATCACCCCGTGTATGATGAAGAAATTGCAAATATGCAGCATGACTTGCATTGAAATACAACACAACGCCTCCTGCCTTGCTTTGAAAAATTCTATGTATAATAAGCAATTGAAATTGCATTCGGCTACTTAAAGTTTCATAGATATATATATCTCATCAGCTCCAAACAGAAGCTTCAGCAAAAACCTACATATTTTTTATGACACACTGGAACCACGCTACGGTGACAGCGTTTCGTTCATCAACTCAAATACAGATTCGATGCTGCTCCAGTTCAAAGGCATGGCCGACATTGAGAAGGAAAATGCGGCAATCTCCTCTGGCTGAATACATGGACTTCTCAAACTACCCCAAAAATATCCCCTGTACGGTGAATTCAAGAAAATACAGCCGGGACTACTGAAAAGCGAATCAGACGATAACATATCGAGTGAAATCTTTTGTTTGCAACCAGCGTGTTACAGTATGTTGCTCTAGTCCGAGGCCACAAACCAGCTGCTAAGGGTATCAATTACCAGACACAAGCTAAAATCAAACATGAACAATACAGAGACTCTCATAGCCAGAAAACATACACACTTTGAGACCGCACACAACATTCACGCACAAGCATGCTAGTTTCAAACTGTACGCACTATTAAAAATTGCCTCAGTACATTCGAAAACAAACGCTACTATATCGACGAGCGCACAACTCTTGCCTATGACCATCCAGACATTCTCAAAAAATCCATTGTAGTTGAACCTACCGACACTAAAAAGAGGAGATCTGAAATAGCGAGTCCATCATACTGTGGTGCTTGGTCGTCTTGGTTTGAGGATGACTCCAAGATACTCCGTAATGTGTCAAATCACTTGGAATTATACCTAATGACGATATGCGTATCTATTTTAGGAACCTAACATTATCTGAACAAATTATGCAAAAGAAAATATTCTAGTGAATGAGGCAATGTTTAAAAATATACTAAAAAAGTCGTCAACAGGAATTGAACGCAATAATGCGAGCAAACGTGAAATGGTTCTTGTTTATTTTATCACTTATATTTATTGGCGTTCGATATAACGGAATTTTGATTCTCTTAAAATAAATTAGCCAGAAATGTAAAAGATATTACGGGTGTCTATTCGCCCCTTCATTTGCTACTACGCCAGTTGAGGGTGGGAGGCATTCCTAATGAATTGCTAGGAATATGAAATGTACATTCGATTACATATTGTTCCCATAATGGGAGGGTGAGGAACTCAAAGTAGGTCCGTACACAAAAATAACGAAACAAATATATGTCACTAATTGATTTCCATTATTTCTCACTAGAAACTGCAAAGCATCTGAATATCTGTAATTTTTAAAATTTTACAAGCTGATCCCGATACCTGATACTGAACAGAAGCCAATACCGCTGATATCGAAATTATCGACACATTCCTAGTTTAAACTGTGCAGACTGACGTCCAATGACCGACTTGCGTGTACTCAGTGGATCATTAGATGAACTTTATTACATGATTGGCTTAGACTCTGAAGGAACGATGGACTGACGGGTGATGGGATGAAGTATTGTGGTGTATCAGCATAGGCTGCAAGTGTGGACGGACGTGAGATGGATGAAGTATTGTGGTGTATCTGCATAGACTGCAGGTGTGGACGGACGCGTGATGAGATGAAGTATTGTGGTGTATTTGCATAGACAGCAGGTGTGGACGGACGCGTGATGGGATGAAGTATTGTGGTGTATTTGCATAGACTGCAGGTGTGGACGGACGCGTGATGGGATGAAGCATTATGGTGTATTTGCATAGACTGCAGGTGTGAACTGACGTGTGTGGGATGAAGCATTGTGGTGTATCTGAATAGACTGCAGGTGTGGACTGACGTGTGATGTGATGAAGCACTATGATATATTTGCATAGGCAGCATGTGTGGACTGACGTGTGATGTGATGAAGTACTATGATATATTTGCAGAGACAACAGGTGTGGACTGATGTGTGATGTTATGAAGCACTACGATATATTTGCATAGACAGAAGGTGTGGACTGACGTGTGATGTGATGAAGCACTACGATATATTTGCATAGACAGCAGGTGTGGACTGACGTGTGATGTGATGAAGCACTATAATATATTTGCCTAGACAGCAGGTGTGGACTGACGCGTGATGTGATGAAGCACTATGATATATTTGCATAGACAGCAGGTGTGGACTGATGTGTGATGTGATGGAGCACTACGATATATTTGCATAGACAGAAGGTGTGTACTGACATGTGATGTGATGAAGCACTATGATATATTTGCACAGACAGCAGGTGTGGACTGACGTGCGATGTGATGAAGCACTATCATATATTTGCCTAGACAGCAGGTGTGGACTGACGTGTGATGTGATGAATCACTATGATATATTTGCATGGACAGCAGGTGTGGACTGATGTGTGATGTGATGAAGCACTATGATATATTTGCATAGGCAGCAGGTGTGGACTGACGTGTGATGTGATGAAGTACTATGATATATTTGCAGAGTCAGCAGGTGTGGACTGATGTGTGATGTGATGAAGCACTACGATATATTTGCATAGACAGAAGGTGTGGACTGACTGTGGTGTGATGAAGCACTATGATATATTTGCATAGACAGCAGGTGTGGACTGACGTGTGATGTGATGAAGCACTATGATATATTTGCCTAGACAGCAGGTGTGGACTGACGCGTGTGATATGAAGCATTGTGGTGAGTAGTAGGTATTTCACCAAAACGCGGATGTGAAGGAATAGATAGGGGTTAATTAGCGGTGGACGGGGGGTATGACGCGATGCATGCAACCTTGACTCACCGAGCGTACGGGGAGTGCGCGCAGAAACGGGGGAGGGCGGCAGGAACTGGTTTACCGCGGCCAGCTAACGGACGGGGGAGACCGGAAGGGGAGGGGGACGGAAGGGGAACGGGAAGGGGAGACCGGAAAGGGAGGGGGACGGAAGGGGAACGGAAGGGGGAACGGCAGGATGGAAGCAGGCTTGCGCCCTTGATTGGCAAGGTTTATGTTATGAACATTTTAATTTGTACTGTATTTTTGATATTCATTGTATTTATATATATGTTTTTTCTTCTTTAGATGGTTGTAGTGAAGTATAATTGGTCACTAACTGTTGCTCGTTATATATTTTTATTCGGTTCTGGTAGGGTTAGTATTATTCCAAATTTCTTGTCGGGCAAGCCGTAGGGACCCCCAAGGCAAAAAGTTAGATACGCTCTTGGAATTTTTTTAGGTGAGTTTGCTCTCGCCTGTTCCATGTCTTATAAATTTGTTTCCGTGTCACGTTTGATACGTTGTGAGTGTATATATCATTATATATTTATGACTGG
>SDVV010016604.1:0-14204 GCA_016164225.1 Gammarus roeselii
AATAGTTGTTACTATAGGTGAGGCGATGCAGGTTTGAAGAGATGACAAGTCTTAGGTTTGTTAGGGTTTATTCTCGTCCTTAAAATGCAACGGTACCTGCAAAATGGACCTAAAACTATATCAGGACACCAATAGATAAAAGTGCACATTAAAATCTTCTGCAGTGGTGAAGTAATAAACAGACATGAATAATTCGAACTAATTGATGCACAATCTCGGAAGGACAAAATACTTGAGACTCTTTACAACAGAACATTTGATTTCACTGCGCAAATTATAGAGCCAAACTTCAAGGCATGTCTAACGCTCGGAATGATCAAGATATAATAGAACTTAACTTGATAAACACAATAAAGGAAAAGAATGTTCGAATTAGTAAAACGTTAGGCGCAGAACTCTCTCACTGAGCCTCACCACTCATGTGCACAGAACTCTCTCAATGAGCCTCACCACTCATGTGCACAGACTCTTTCACTGAGCCTCACCACTCATGTGCACAGAGCTCTCTCAATGAGCCTCACCACTCATGTGCACAGACTCTTTCACTGAGCCTCACCACTCATGTGCACAGACTCTCTCACTGAGCCTCACCACTCATGGGCACAGACTCTCTCACTGAGCCTCCCCACTCATGGGTACAGAACTCACTCACTGAGCCTCACCACTCATGTGCACAGACTCTCTCACTGAACCTCACCACTCATGTGCACAGACTCTCTCACTGAGCCTCACCACTCATGTGCCCAGAACTCTCTCACTGAGCCTCACCACTCACGTGCACAGACTCTCACTGAGCCTCACCACTCATGTGCACAGACTCTCTCACTGAGCCTCACCACTTATGTGCACAGACTCTCACGGAGCCTCACCACTCATGTGCACAGACTCTCTCACTGAGCCTCACCACTCATGTGCGCAGACTCTCTCACTGAACCTCACCACTCATATACACAGACTCTCTCACTGAGCCTCGCCACTCATGGGCACAGAACTCTCTCACTGAGCCTCACCACTCATGTTCACAGACTCTCACTGAGCCTCACCACTCATGTGCACAGACTCTCTCACTGAGCCTCACCACTCATATGCACAGACTCTCTCACTGAGCCTCACCACTCAAGTGCACCGACTCTCTCACTGAGCCTCACCACTCATGTGCACAGAACTCCCTCACTGAGCCTCACCATTCATGTGCACAGAACTCCCTCACTGAGCCTCAGCACTCATGTGCACAGACTCGCTCGCTGAGCCTCACCACTCATGTGCACAGAACTCTTTCACTGAGCCTCACCACTCATGTGCACAGACTCTCTGACTGAGCCTCACCACTCATGTGCACAAACTCTCTCACTGAGCCTCACCACTCATGTACACAGACTCTCTCACTGAGCCTCACCACTCATGGGCACAGAACTCTCTCACTGAGCCTCACCACTCATGTTCTCAGACTCTCTCACTGAGCCTCACCACTCATGTGCACAGAACTCCCTCGCTGAGCCTCACCACTCATGTGCACAGAACTACTCTCTCACTGAGCCTCACCACTCATGTGCACAGACTCGCTAGCTGAGCCTCACCACTCATGTGCACAGAACTCTCTCAATGAGCCTCACCACTCATGTGCACAGATTCTCTCACTGAGCCTCACCACTCATGTGCACAGAACTCTCTCACTGAGCCTCACCACTCATGTGCACAGACTCTCTCACTGAGCCTCACCACTCATGTACACAGACTCTCTCACTGAGCCTCACCACTCATGGGCACAGAACTCTCTCACTGAGCCTCACCACTCATGTTCACAGACTCTCTCACTGAGCCCCACCACTCATGTGCACATAACTCGCTCACTGAGCCTCACCACTCATGTGCACAGAACTCTCTCACTGAGCCTCACCACTCATGTGCACAGACTCTCTCACTGAGCCCCACCACTCATGTGCACAGAACAATCCCGAACAGGAATTTCGGTAACATCTAGCACTTAGGACTTATTTCGATAAGCGCTTAGCACTAAGCCGTTACCTGTCCTTAGGAATCTTTTATCTAATAACATTGGTGAAGCACTAAAAAGCACTGAAATCAGAAACATTAGGTGTTCAGTAAATTACTACATTATGCTGCTGGCGACAGCTGCTTAAAGTAAGGATCAATTTATAGCGATGTGGCTTTCAACAATATAACAGTTAGGAAAGCATATGTGGCTGAAACCAAGATAACATTCGCTGGGGAACCAGCTGCACAATTGCCACATTATTCTCTCAATTAGACACATTTTGTACAGCAGCACTTCCGCTTCCCGCTACGGTCAGCTAATTGGTAATCAGCTAGGGGACAAAGATAAGTGCAGCAAGAAGATACCCACTTCACATCAGCATTACTCGGAATAACGAATTGAGCATCAACAATAAAGCACTCATTTATGTTCACAACATTATAGCAATCATTCATCTTCCCAAAGATAGTAGCAGATTAATCTTCGCCAATGGTAACGCAATGAACACGACTAGTATGATAACCGAAAGATTTGCTCACCTAAATGTTGGAACAACTTCACAAACTCGCGCAACGTGCTAAAGTTCATCCTCCATAATGAAGTACTGACTACGCGCAGACTATCGTCACGCGTCAACTCGGTAGTGGCAACATTCAGGCAATGTCGCTACCATATGAGAAGGACAACCTCGCGGTAATCAACTAGCATTCCTTCTACATTTATAGTAACCACTATGCTTCAGTGATCCGTACAGGCCACGTCAGGAAGCGTGTAACAGGAATCCGTTATATCAAACCACAACAAAGTCAGAGCAATATGATCAATCCAGAGGATGAAGAGAGAGCCGTGATTTACAGGAGTGAACGCATCAGGCGGGAAAAGCCGAGTGTCTTGAAACGCTACTTTATATTCAACAAAAAGATCTTCAATCTCCACAAACCTGGCCGTGTGAGGCGAGTCATTAGTCTCCCAGAATTCATAATTGCTGCTCGTCCCAACTTTTCATAATACGACGAAGTACACCTATTCAACTTGAGTACTCTACGAGGTTGTTATCCCAGTTTACCGGCAGTGTACTCACTTGAGAACTGAACAGAGGTCCCATCAAATATAACGCTCAGGCCGAGGATTCTACCGCAATCGTACCGTCTAATTTTTATAATTGGTGTTAAAGAGCGTTGTCATGTAATGTTTCTCTTCCAACTTACCTACCCACCCATATTGCATTGGATGCATTAATCGAAGAGATTGAGAATGAACACATATCTTCTCTCAAAGAGCAAGGTAGGTAAGTCTGCCATGAATACAACCCCTTCCCCTGCAAGACTACCATATCTGATTATTTGCATGCAAACAAACATGTACTGAAGAGAACGATACTATCAACTAAATAGCAAACGTAGCACGTGCTGAAGAAGATGCTACAAGTAACTAAGTAGAAAATGTAGCACGCGCTGAAGAAGACGCTACTAGCAACTAAGAAGCAAATGTCGTCCGTGATGAAAAGGACGCTACTAGTAGCAAATGTCGTACGTGCTGAAGAGGACGCTACTAGCAACTACGAAGCAAATGTCGTACGTGATGAAAAAGACGCTACTAGCAACTAAGAAGCAAATGTCGTACATGCTGAAGAGGACGCTACTAGCACCTAAGAAGCAAATGTCGTACATGCTGAAGAGGACGCTACTAGCTACTAAGAAGCAAATGTCGTACGTGCTGAAGAGGACGCTACTAGCAACTAAGTAGCAAATGTCGTACGTGCTGAAGAGGACGCTACTAGCAACTAAGAAGCAAATGTCGTACGTGCTGAAGAGGACGCTACTAGCAACTAAGAAGCAAATGTCGTACATGTTGAAGAGGACGCTACTAGCAACTAAGAAGCAAATGTCGTACGTGCTGAAGAGGACGCTACTAGCAACTAAGAAGCAAATGTCGTACATGCTGAAGAGAACGCTACTAGCAACTAAGAAGCAAATGTCGTACGTGAGGATGAGGACGCTATTATCAACTAAGTGACAAACAATCACATAATGGAGAGGACGCAACAATCAACTAATCATCAAACAAGCACGTTCTGTCGAGTATGACACAATAAACCACAACTGAAAAATAATTAGGCACGTGCGCGTGAAGAGCCCGTGCACGTACATCAGAACAAATATACCTTCATATTAATAAATTTTAGGGTAAGTCCTATTCGGGATTTTATTCTGACTATCAGCAGACTTTTTTTATTCATATCTGTCCAGAAAAAAATCTTACCAACGTTAAAATGGTGATGTGGCTGACGCCATTGCCAACTAAAACATCAATATATAGGCTCAAGCAACAGCGAATATAAACGCTCATGTTACCAAACCATAGCGAATTTCCTTTCCAAAATCTATCACGGCCGGCCTTCAGCGACCGACGATTATTAGTTTCTCCACCCGCCGCGTTTCGGCGAATGGGGCCACACGCGAGGCGGAGCAACGTCGCTGGGACCGCGCTGTCTCCACGGCAGCATGGCTGCGCATAAGAAGAGAGCTGTTGGTGGCCGGAAGTGGGAAGTGAAAGGGTGTGGGGAGTGATGATTGGGGATTGGCAGGTGAGTTGATCTGGCGAGAGTTGATTGGAGATTGGGAGGTGAGGAGGGCTGGTGAGTGATAACTTAGGATTAGGAGGTGAGGGGGGTCTGATAAGTGATGATTTGAGATTGGGAGGTGAAGAGGACTGATGATTGGGGATTGGAAGGTGATGGGGACTAATGATTGGAGATTGAAAGGTGATGGAGTCAAGGGAGTGATGATTGAGGATTGGGATGGGGGGGTCGGGAGACTGATGATGGGGATTGGAAAGTGAGGGGTCTGGGGAGTGATGATTGGGGATTGGAAAAAAAAGAGGTATGGGAGTGATGACTGGAGTTTTCGAAGTAAGGGGTCTAAGAGTGATAATTGGGGCTTGGGAGGTGAGTGTTTACAAGTGTTTGCAAGTGTTAGGAGACAACACCATGCCTTTCGGCCCAAATTGGGTTGTCTCTTAGTTATATGACGATTAGTTATGATGTTGAACGTCATAGTAAACGAGCAAGAAAGGAAAAAGTTGTAATAGGAAACAGCATTTAACGACGACACTCGAAACAACTCAAATAATCACCAGAAGAGAAAGCCACCGGCCCATGATGTTGATTAGAGGTTGTCGTTGTTTCATTCGTTGTTAAGCAAATGGTAACCGGTGTCTTGCTGGATAGCTCTTGATTTTTTTTCAAACAATGCCGAGCATCATTTCTACCGTGCTAGAGCCCATGCCGAGAACCATTTTTTACCGTGCTAGTGCCAATGCCGGGCACTATTTTACCCATACTGCTGTCAATGCCAGACACCATTCTGTAACTGACATGGTGGCACAAATGCCGGAAACAGTTTCTGCGATGTGCTACAACAAGCAACACCCAGAATCTAATTAGCGGTAATTCTAATAGAATTTGTCGAGCCGTGACTTGAGCTTTTCGATTGTTTCGCTGTTTACAACTTTACTCGGAGGTTCCTTCATTTATTTGAGAATTCAATAATGAAGAAGTTACGCGTTACGTTGCGTGCGATTATCATGGCTTTTGTAACAATTATTCCTGAGCGTGAGGATTGGGGATCGGATGGCGAGTGAGTCATGGGAGTGATAGTTGAGGATTGCAAAACGAATGGGTCTGTGGAGAGATGATTGGGGATTGGGTGTTGAGGGGGTCTAGGGAGTGATAAATGAGGGGGTCGAGCGGTGCCCTGTCTGGGGCTGTTTACTGGGGATCGATGGCAAAATAACAACCTATTAAAGTATAAAATCATGTATCTAAAGTCACAGTGTACCACTCACACAACAAATAAACACTCGTGACGATCAACAGAAAATTAAACAGCATAAAATTAAACAACAGAAAAATAAATGGCATGATCAAGTCGCCGTTTCCCTGCTAAAACTTGGAATTCGATTGCCACAGATATATGGACGAGGAGCAGTATAGCTAACTTTAAATGCAAACTAAAACTATACCAGTTTGAATTGTAGAAATTTACTTCCGCTATGCAATTTACCTTGTGAACTATTTGTGATTCATCAGTTTCATTTTATGAATACTTGCATTCCTTTTTTTCCTGTTTCATGTACTCAAACTTCCAGTTATGTCGTTCATGAAGAAACATGTTCAATTATTATACCCATCTATTATTACTCATTGAAATGCTTTTGTCCTGTGCATGTGTAACATGACATGCTAACTATGCAGTTAGTTTTATAATTGGTGGCATAATTTTATTTTTAAATCAATATCAGGTGGAGCAGTAATTTGTCATGATTAAATAAATGTCTGTGACCCAACTTACTATACTTGTTTATCTGGAAATCATCAGTCCAATGAAGCGTTTATATCTGTCTTGAAGTATTGAACAATGGAGAATAGAGAAGGTCCTCCAACTATGTCCATCGATCGGTGGGATGCAAAGGTAAACTAACTCCCTAACCTGAGTTATAAGTTAATGTTAAGTTTATCTAAGTGGCAAATGTTATCTCCAGAACAGCTCACGCTGAAGAAGACTTGGTACGAATAATATGTGTATTTTTATAATCGTATCATTTTTTTTCAACATGTCATGATACGTGAAAAAAGGTTGAATCCTAAAATTTTCTTCCCCGTCCACTCCCCCCGTACATGCAGTCCCCCGCCCTCATTCGCCGATCCCCCACCCTTCCCTTACTTGGATCCACAGGTGGAGCGTCTCGCAGTTGAAGCCCCACGCAGCGTTCTTCCGTATGGTGGCTGCTTCCGTCCTTTTTGCATGCCCTGCAGGGACGGGTGCTGTACCTGCTGTGGGCTGAATGAAAGCACCCATTTTTGACAACTACATGTTGTGATGACCTCTATCTGGATATCTAATCTGATCTGATGTTCATTTTGTTCCATAATCCGTAGTTTAGTTATGTGTACATTTAAATATAGATTCCCAATAAAAAACTGAAAGCATACTGTGTATGCATGAACAAAGAGTATTATTTTTTAGTTACTTTTTTTATTTTGATAATTTTTTGTTTGTGACATGTTCCGGAAACATTGTGCATTTGTTTGTTTAGCTATGGAAGTAAAACGCACACCGTTCATACTCGATCCCATTTTCTCAGTTACTCGTTCATCATTATACGCATTTTGGATTTGTGTATATTTAAGTACATCATATTTGTGCATTAATAAAGATATTTCATTTTCTATTTTTTTACTTTCAATATTGATTTATCTCGAAACACGTTCCAAGCAAACACTAAATTGCCCTCCCCCCATCCAGACAAGCTGAGGCGAGGACAAACTCAATAACTCTAGGTACCGTGGCGTTGGGGGCGATTGAAGTGCACATCAATAATAATGCTATCAGTGCAAAATATAATTAGCATTAGAACTATTGATGACGACAATACAGAAATATTTGTAGCCCTTATCACAGTCTCGAAAAGCGTAAAGCATTGTTGCCACACACCGCCCGAAAGTATGTTCTACACGCAAACCACCCACCGTCTCGAAGGACGTCATGATCTTTATATCCACCCACCGTCCTAAAGAGTGCCATAATCAATAATCCCACAGCGTCTCAAAGACTAATCAGTAGTCACATGCCGTCTTGAAGAGCGTCGTAATCTACAGCCTAAAATGGCGTCAAAGTCTATAGCCACCAACTGCCTTATGAATATCATCAAAAGCCACCCACAGTCCCAAAGGCCGTCATAATCCATTGCCACCCTCGTCTCATAGGGCGTCGTAATCCATAACCACACACGGTTCCAGCAGGCTTCATAATCTCTACTCACACACAGTCTCTGAGAATATAGAGCCGCACAACGTCAAAAAAGACGTTAAAATCCATAGCGGTCGTCTCAAAGGGCGTTATAATATAGAGCCGCACAACGTCCAAAAAGACGTTATAACCCATTATGACACTAACACGGCTTCCGCCGTAAGAGAAGTTGTCTGACGAATCTGCTGGACTTTTTCAGCGAAGTGATCAACGTGTACGAACGCCCCAAGGCAGTGGATGTCATTTACCTGGACTTCCAAAACGCCTCCGACAAGGTGCCGCACAGAAAACTGTTACACAAAGTCTCTGAGCTCGGCATCGGTGGCAACTTACTCCGCTGGCTGCGCGCCGGGCTAACAGAACGCAAGCAAAGAGTCAGCATCGGACAGGCCTTGTCCGAGTGGGCCCCTGTTACGTATGGGGTGCACCAGGGCAGCGTCTTAGGCCCTATCCTCTTCCTCATCTATGTAGACGACATGGATGCGGGGCATCCCTCCATGGTATCGAAATTTGCCGATGACACGAAGTTCTGCCATGCGGCATGGAGGGAGAGATACAGAGTTGAGATTCAACAAGATCTCAAAAAACTCGTCCAGTGGTCGGAAGCGGGCAGATGCCCTTCAATGTTGCAAAATGTACAGTTATACACATGGGGTGTCGCAATGTCAACTTCAACCCCACGATGGCAGGAAGCGATCTTGCAACTGGGTGTCCTTATCTCGAAAGATTTGAAATGGGACGCGCAGGTCCAAGAAAGTTACAAGGTAGCTAACCGTAACCTTGGTTTCAACTCCCGTAACTTCCTCTGCAAAACGAAGGACATAGTACTGCCGATGTACACGTCCCTCGTCCGTCCTCACCTCGAGCATGCAGTCCACTTCTGGTCTCCACACATGAGGGGGGACATAGCCAAACCGGAAAGAATCCAGCATCGAGCTACTATAAGCTTATCCCGCCATTACGCCATCACAGCTACGAGGATAGGCTCAAAGAACTTGGCCTCATCACCCTTCAGCAAAGAAGGCTGAGGGGCCAGCTCATTGAAACCTTCAAATACTTGAAGGGATTCAACAACGTGAGCCCTGTCGGCCACTTCGACAGGGATCACAACATTCGTACCCCAAACAACGGGGTGAAACTTGTGGAAAAACGTTTCGATGCGACTATAGCGCAACACTTCTTTCCGATCGCAATCTCGCGGGTTTGGAACAACTTACCAGCTGGGGTAGTTGGCTCAGAATCCATGAATGCGTTCAAATACGAGCTCGACAAGCACTGGGCTACGTGAATCGTTTAACGTGAGAACGACACGACTTTTCCAGGAGCTGTCGAGATTATAATTATAGAGATATAGGGAAGGAGCATGACACAGCTCTCTTCACAATTCAAGCTATTACCACTAATAAATGCATTAATAGTGACAATAATAGCATTTTTCGCTGGTAGTAGTATTTGTTAATTATTACTCATAATTTCATTATCAGTAACAATGTTATGATTTCTATTGCTGACCAACTCAAGCGACTAAAAGACTCAATATCGTAACAGAACGCTTTCAACCATTAACATTGCAAGTACAGGCAGACTGATTAAACTGTATTGCAAGTACAGACCAGACTGATAAAGTCTTGGTACAGTCATTCCTACCGGAATACACTGGGTGAGAGGTGTTACGGTGACTCACACCCCGGTACTGGGCGGGAGCCCGTAAGGGCACTCGCAATCAACCATCCCGCTAGCCTGCGAGGTTATCTGCTGTCCCCAAAGTGTGATAATCAGATGAGGGACTTTGGTACCTCAACAATCGTACCGCTTAAGAGGAGAGCATGCTCAACTCGATGCGGCGGGGAAGACTTGAAGGGATACTATATATATTTTTTATCTTAATTTTTGTTATTCTTATGTGGTACGGTGACGTAATTCACCACCACACCCCATGATGCACGAACATCGAACCCGCACCAAGAGGAGAGCTTTTGCTCAACTCTGTGATACGGGCTAGATTCGACGGGTATCATCCATTGCTGAAGGCAACGGATATCTTCCTACGGAGGAATCTTGCCGACACGATGGCATTTTTCTTTTTACTTTCCTTCCCTCCCTGCGAGAGAGGAAAGAAAGGAGAAACATGGGGAGAGATAGACAACAATTGCAAACTAGTGCGGGTGAAGTCTGCCGGTGACTCACCCCCACACCCCATGATATGCGAAAATCGAACCCGCACCAGGACGAGAGCTTTGCTCAACTCTATGTTATGACGTAGATTCGACAGATATCATCTATTGTTAAGGCAGTGGCTATATTCCTACGGAGGGACCTGGCTGACACAATGATATTTTTCTTTCACTTTTCTACCCTCCCTGCGGGAGAGCAAAGAGAGGATAAAAATAGGGAAAGATAGATAACAATTACGAATCAGCACGAGTGAAATCTGTGGCAACTCAGCGGCGCTTGCTGAGAAGCTGCAACGACGGCTCACCCCCACACCGCATGCTATGCGAAAATCAAACCGCACCAAGAGGAGAGCGTTGTTCAACTCTACGGTACGACGTAGATTGAACGAACTTGTGCGGGTGAAGTCCGCCGGCGACCCAGCAGCGACGCTTACCGATGAGCCTCAACGGCGGCTCACCCCCACACCCCATGATATGCAAAAATCAAACCCGCACCAGGAGGAAAGCTCGCTCAACTCTACGGTACGACGTAGATATAACAGATAAACATTATTTAGGCAATGAGTATCTTCCCACGGAGGGACCCTGCCGTCACGATATTATTCTTCTTCATACTTTTGTACCCTCCCTGTTAGGCGAGAAAATAAAAGAGAGAAATAGGGATAAACTCCGTCTGTTGAATCAGTGAGTACCTTTCTAAGGAGAGCCACTGTCGACACGATGTTACTCTCGCTTTTCTTCTCTTTGTGTCAGGAGGGAAGGAAAAAGAAAAGCGACAGATATTACCAGAGAACTGCTTCCCTTGGGTGGCAACGCTAGTTTCCTAGTAGAATAACATTTCATATAGATGCCCTTCTGACATCTAATCTTGAAATATTCCTTAAATCCAGGAGACGATGCCCCTCTGGTGTCTCACCCTGAAATATAAGACATATAGTGCAGATGCCTTCCGGTATCTCACAATGAATGTTATTCCTTTATACAGTGTGAATGAACTAACCGTCTTCTCTCTATCTTAGAGTACAGATTCGGGCGAGACCTAGTGCAGCAGGGAGACAAGAGACCTATTTGTGATAACCTTTTCTCCACAGCCGTTCCAGATTTTTTTCAAGATTTAAATACCGGTTATGCCCTTTTTGGACTAAAACTTTGCGATAACTTTTTATACTAATTTAACAATACTTTTGATTTTTTATGCTTACTCGATGTTTGAGCCAATCTAAAAATTTAACAAAAGATTCTTGCCTTTCCTGGATTAAAATTTTGCAATAACTATTTTTAAAAATTTAAAATACATTAGTATCTTCTGACTATGCTCGATTCAACATGATTTCAAAACATAAATACTCGTGCCATTCTTGGATCGAAACTTGCCATAATACCCCTTTTTTTGATTTTAAGTATTTGTGTTTTTTCTGACAAAACTCAGGAGTTGCCAGGAGCAACTTTTTTCCTAGGAGTTGTCCTTCTGACGTCTCACCTTGAAGTGCGACAGCCTTCAAGGATCCACCTGTGTACAGAAGACTTAATCTTCTCAGAACATGAGGGAAGACCACTACACAGGCAGCTGGGTGTGTTGCTCTCCTAAATGTGCACATACTCGTCGAAATTTAATTCCCCTATGCTCCTTTGGAAGTCGACTCAATACCTTGTTGAAGTCCGTCTGTCCCAACCTCTGGGGAAAGCCGACAGCATGCACTCGAGAAAAAACACGAGTCCGCTGAGCGTATGGGCGTGTCCGTCTCTGCTCGACCGTCTGAATGCGACCGCCAGAAACCTGAATTCTTCACTTCCCATCTTGTTCGCCCCGTTCCTGAATTGTCGCCCTGACACTAGAAAATTCTTCTTCTGTGCTGAAATGCCTTGGGTAGTAGTAGGGTAGTAACTAGTATGGTGGTGATGGTAGTTGTGGTTTCTTTCCTTTCTATTCTTACAACCTTCTCTTCCTGTATGTGTGCGTGAATTTCTTAAGCCTCGTTGACTATCCCCCACTCTTCTTTCACTCCATTCAAATAAAACACTGGACACGAGCACTCGTGCTCGTTTGTTTTCCTTACGCTAATCTAATCTAATCTAATCTAATCTATTAATGTTCGCAGGCAAGAGAGTTATAATAAAATGATCAGTAATTTCCAAGCCCTCCAATTACAAATGCTCACAGAACATGAGTGTTATGATAAATCTAACAACACGCAACAGCACGCTCTAGCAACAGGCAATAATAGGCTCTTGCAACAGGCAATAATAGGCTCTTGCAACAGGCAATAACAAGCAATCACAATAGGTGATAACACATTCTCGTAACAGGCAATAACACACTCCAGCAGAAAGGCAATAATACGTTCCTAGATCAGGCAATAACTCGCTTTCGCAGCAGGTAATATCAAGCTCTCGCAAAACAAAATAACACGCTCTGGCAATAGGCAATAACACGCTCCCGCAACAGACAATAAGACATTGCTGCAACAGTAAATTCCACACATACAAAGCGGGCAATTATAAGCTCATACATTAGGCAACAATACTCTCGCGCAGAAGGCGATAACACGCACTCATAACAGGCAAAACAGGATCTCTGAACACGCAATGATACGCTCTAGCGACAGAAAATACCGCGCTCTTGCAATAGGCAATAACACACTTCAACAACAGGAAACACGATTTTGCAAGGCAGTAATACGTTCTCACAATAGGCAAAAACCAGAGGTTGGCATGTGTGCCGTAAATTGGGCCGATGCACCGGCGGCGCACCCTAAAAATAACGGCGCACACAGCTGCACCCTCGCCAATTAACCAAAAAAACGTAGCACGCGGCGCAAGTGAAAAATCCGTTTCGATGTCCACGCCGGCACCTCAGCTTAATTAATTGACCACATTGCTATCATAAATAGCGTAATTTGACTAAATCTCTAGAGTTTGGTAATCGGAAGTGCCTCAGGGTGGCGTTCAGACATTAAAGGGTAATCATGAAGGTTTCAGAATCAGGCATTGCATACTGAGGCCCACAATGGTCTCTTGATAGCTTACAACTACAAGCTTATGGGGTACAAGTGCTCGGGGCCTAACATAGATGACAAGGAAAGGAGATGGAGGAGTCGGGATGACATTGAGTAGAAGGATGAGTAGAGACAAGAATTCAGACTCAGTGGGTGGAGTCAATCTGACAAAATTTACCGTCAGCCAAACAATGTAGCTCACTGGACATAGTTTGAGCTATAATCTAAATGTAGGTGACTGTGATGCGTATTGTGTGTCGTATTAAAAACAATTGAATAGACTATATCCTTTTTTTAGGCTAATTGTTAGAAACTTTGACACTGCACACAGTCTTTCCATAGGCATACTTAATCAATGGTGGCGGTCGGCGCAGAGCTAAAAATAGTGGCCAGCGGTGCGGGCGCGGTTGAGCATTGCCGCCGTTAAAAGGGCCGGGCGCAAGAATCAAATTTCCGCAGCACGCCCACCTTTGGGCTAATAACATGTTTCGTAACACTCAGAAACACGCCCTTATTCTATCATTGGTAGTATCTCCTAATAGGGCCCCCCTTCAGTGGTGCATCCTTTACTGTGTCCTGCCCGGGGCCTCACCTTCCCACGCCGAACTTCCGCTCCATGTTTTGTGATAGCCTGTCCGCACGCCGTAACTCCAGAGTGTTGACACAATCCTGTTTAGAGCCTCGTCCGAGCCAGAGTAGTGGACGAGAAACAAGGTGTAGAACCTGCAACACAGAGCAGACAGCACTCATAAGTGGTGTTAGGAACAAGACAAAGACGGGTCATGGGAAAGGGCAAGGGAGAGCGTGTAATGAGCACGAGGGACAAAACATTAGATTGTGGATAATCTTGGTGGGCAAAAGAGGGCCAAGAGCAAAGTGGAGGGGCATAGAAATATCATGAAAGGGACAAAACAAAAGAGAGACTTGGAGAAGGCAGAAAATAAACAAGGGAGAGAGGTAGATGCAAGGGAGGTACAAGGGGCTCAGGGAGAGGCATAGGATGAACAGAAAATAAATTTGCTTAGGACTTGAGGGATATTGGATGGATATGGAAGAGGAATAAGTAGCGAGGTGGGAGGGGCTAGTGATGGACAAAGGAGTGATGCTTCCTAAAGCAATGCTTCAACTGAATGGATCACTTAATTTAAAATGGATTTGGTACCAATTGGTGTTTCATAATAATATCTGTGACATCGTATTCACAGAAATATAATTATACTTATGTGAA
>SDVV010016605.1:0-14203 GCA_016164225.1 Gammarus roeselii
GGCGCGACCCTCGCCCCTTGCGCCAGCAATCCGCGGACTGTAATGGTTAATTGTTCAGCTCAAGCATCTCACATAAACGTTTTTCTCGGAATGGGTTTTCCAGCGCTGCGAGGGGGGAGCAGAGGTTCCAGGATTCAGAGGGGCCTCTATATGGTCCCACAGTTTTTCAAAAGGCTCCCAAAGGGTATCAAGGGTGTCCCTAAGGGCTCCAGAAAGATCCAAGTGGACCACCCCAAATCCACCTGGTCTCCCAAGTCCCCCGGGTTCCCGAAACCCCGGGTCCCCGAGTCCCGCGGATCCCACGAGGACCTCCTCTCCCTGGGTCACCTTGTCTCAACCAACCTCGATGCACATAATAAAAATAACCAATGCAAAATTTATCACCATGAAAAAAGGGCAGATAATTATAATAGAGCCCAAGCAAGAAGAAATACTAAAATACTAAAATAAAGTGTTAATGATATATAAAATGAATAATCATCCATCCACCCCAATGTGACACAACGAGGTGAGTCTGATCGACACAACGAGGTGAGTCTGGGTGACACAAAGAGGTGAGTCTGGTCGACGCAAGCAATACTGTACCGGTGCGCAGCTGCTAGTAAACGTACGCCGATCTTGATATCAAACGGTGACCATAGCAATCAGGTATCTCCATATTTCATTGTTATTTTTTATGCAGTTTGGTAAATTTGCATTGTTCCTCTGTGGTGAATGTATGAATTTTGAAAAAAAAAAAAATATTTGTAAAACGAATATATAAAAAAAATTACATTCCGCGTAAGAAAGTTCCAGCATTTCTAAAATCACGAGCTGATTTTCAATGAGCATACTTTTAATTTGATTTAATTTGATTTCAGCCTCACTTCCACCAGAATAGTTTTGATATTATTATTCTATGGCGACCACGACTAATGCACTTTTCACGAGAACATTTTTTAGTAATTTCAGTTGTAAGATCTTCGTCGGCACTATTCATTTTTAATCCTGTACGAAAGAACTAAGTGTTAATTAGATTTCATCTGCTGATTGTGATCCCAATGTTATTCATTATATACAGGACTTACAGTGTAGGCGGAGTATCTCAATGTGATTCATGATATAGAGGACTTACAGTGTAGGCGGAGTATCTCAATGTTATACATGATATACAGGACTTACAGTGTAGGCGGAGTATCTCAATGTTATACATGATATACAGGACTTACAGTGTTGGCGGAGTATCTCAATGTGATTCATGATATACAGGGCTTACAGTGTTGGCGGAGTATCTCAATGTGATTCATGATATACAGGACTTACAGTGTAGGCGGAGTATCTCAATGTTATACATGATATACAGGACTTACAGTGTAGGCGGAGTTTTGCTGGTGAATGCGCCTTAGGTTAAAAAATCTAGGCGATTCAAAGAAAATAGACGGAATTTACCAATAAAAAAAGATAATAGAGGTTCGGGACGATATTTTTATAAAAAACTTCCAGCTTGTAGGAGGTATACTAGTTAATGCATCAAATACATTGCAAACATTCACATAAGGAATGCTAACTTAATCACAGAGGATGTAACACGGACGGTTCGGTTACAGCTTCCATGACTCGACTGTCCCGTTATAGTTCATAACTCGACCGTCCTGTAATAGTTCAGCAAAAAATACATCACTTTTGACCGGCCTATTAAACTAACCGTTTTGACTGCACACTTGGTTGTCATTTTTTGTACATCAAAGTGCGTCCCATCTGATCATAATTACCCTTCCCAGTACTCGACTGCCTCTTTGGTTGTCATGGCAGGACTGTCACTGTTGTTCGTCATGGTTTGACAGCCCCTGTTAGTCGCCATGGCTTGATTGCCTCATTGGTCGCCATGGCTTGACTGCCCCTTTGGTTGTAATGGCTTGACTGCCCCATTGGTTGTTATGGGCCGACTGCCTCTTGCTCTGCATATCAGGATTTATTCAAAGATACCTCACTATTCGACCATGTATCACACTCGATAGGGCAGGTCTGCCCCTTGTTCCCCCCAGTTCCAATAAATCACCTCAAGCTTGCTCAGTCTCCCCCTCTGCCTCCAGTGAGAACCACCTGGAGGAGCTGCAGCTCTTCTTCACCCCTAACTTCGCGACCAGCGTGGGCAGCGTCCTGCTCGCATCGGGTGAGGGTCGCGATGGGCTTAACCAAACAACGTAGCCAGATAACACCATGTCCTTAGATGATGAATAGCCTGAAAATATCAGGAACAGATGTGAACATTCTCTTGTTGTACCGTTTTCATACATGTCCATTGATAATCGTCTTCTGTACCTAAAATATTGATCGAATTATGCGATAACAAAGGCTCAAACATTGAAAAAAATCAGCCTATCGTGGATATCAATCTAAAATTATACTTTCCCGTGGATGTAATTAAAATACAAGTTGCGACAATTTTACTGCATTTTTTGATCAAGATGCTGCTCTTCTCATGACAAAAGATTTAGACATTTATTCCGTGCGTACACTCTACATTCTATCGAATGCGGGGTGCAATAGATAAAATTTTGTCTACCGACATTCTGTTCGTATAGTCAGAATTCTATTGAAAGCTAGGAGCAGTAAATATAAATGTTTAAATATTGATATGTTTAACTTCCGCCGAGAACTGATGGTAAGAGTTAGTGCACCACAATCAGCTATTGTGTTGTCATGAAGATTCACCATTTAACCTCAGATCAACCTTACGTAATGCTCAAAACTGACTAGTAAAACCTTTAGTTGAAGGTTGCTGTGTTTGCGGGCTGACTAAAATTGGGTAGCAGAGGTCATTGACTCTACGGGCTTGATATTTGACAAATCTAATTCAATCTAATCCTGCAGGCAACGATGAGCTGAACCGCATACTGAAGAGCAGGACAGCCTCTCCGGAACTGCTGCACTACCCTAACATCTTCAAAGTGAGTAGAAAGAGATGTAGTAATCTCGAGTCATTAGTGACCGTGTCAATTGAAGTGATAGTCAACAAAAGTAGCTAATTATTTCACAACTACACACGTTCCAACAGAAATGTGAACAGTTTTTGTTTTGCCTGAAGGATTCAAAACCCTGTATCAACATCTCTCGACGCAGTCGGCGCCTAACCGATATTTCATTCCTACTCCCTCTAACCTACCCTATTATTCACCCCTCACTAAACCTAAGCCTTACCCCGTATAACCTAACTCGTACTTAGCCCCACTGGCCGAACTCTTATCTCGCTCCCTCTTCCTAACCCTCAAACCCTTGTAGCCTGGCTCCAACCCTTGTATCCCGGCTCGTACTCCAATTCACCCTACATCATTCTAGCCTATTCGTATCAACAGAGGGTCCAGTAATCCCAAAGATCCTAAACACGGATAAAAGTCAGCTGTTTTTTCTATAATCCAATTATAAAACAGAATTTCTTGTGTTGCCTATTGCTGTTTGTGAAAGCTGCCAGTATTTATTCATATTATCATACCTAAAGCTTCATTATTTAAATCCGTTAATCATCTCTCGGGTAACTTGACCTATGTAGTGATAAAGAGCTCTACAGAGCCTTACCGGTGAACAAAACACTTCAAACTTACCAAAGAAGTACCGATGGATTTTTTTTTATAATTCCATTCCTCCTTCCTCTAGAATGGTAATATAGTACAAAAACTTGATATAGAATAATTTTCGCTTAGGAGGAGTCCTCTAACTCCTCCTAAATATTGAAGTATGGTCCTACAATAAACATACAATAAGCTAACAACAAGACCAAGTTTGTAATAAAACCAATCTTCTATATCTATAATATTCACGTCAAACATTGAACCAGGATGTAAAAAGATAAATATAACACTAAAATATACGAAATGTAACTAAATTATACCTGAAATAATGTTCAACATTGCAGATACAAACGTAATATGTCCTAATATTCCTATAATTGTGTTAAATACCCAATACCTTACATCGAAAATGGAAACTCTACAGAGAACATACAAAACTGTGAAATATACTAAAATGCTCAAGATATAATAAAGCAAGAAGATCAATTCTCTACCAAACCCAAAACATACAATAAAAACCATGGTGTACGAGAAAAAAACTAAAATGTAACTAACCAAACAACTAACGTGAATCAGGTGCCAAGACATGTGACTGATTTACATAACTAAAACGTATAGTAAATGATTTGGAATACTTCTACACAAACACGGAATAGTATATACAAATCTGATGAAATTATTCTCCAACTCAGTCCAAAACAGGGTTAAAACAAATCTTCTCTAACTAAAGTCCACAGCTGAATCGTATCACGAATGAGTCAATTATACTCTTGGGCGATGATACTGATGTAAACATGGATTCAACAAGGAAGTACAATCTCACCTACTCTTCCAAAGCCAGAGAATTATAACGAAATGTTTCCATTAATAAAGGCAATCCTATTCACACACGGGTTCTTTCACTTTTTGAAGGAATGTTTCAGTCACCTGTTGATTTTGTATATTTTCCTGCGTCCGATAGCTCACAACAGAGAAAACAAAAGAAGGAGTTACTGCGAGAATAACTATAACAGAGCGCAACGGTACTGATAATACAATCACAGAAAATAACATTACACTAATTTAATCTATGCCACGTGCAAATTGATCAACAGTGAACGACGAAGAAATGATACCAAGGCTGAAAAAATTATCATGAATGTGTCCGGAGATAAATATTCGTGCAAACAGGAACTGTGTGGGGTTTTAACCTTTGATACTGCTTGTAAAGTATTATGTTACTGTTAGATTTATTATCAATGAAAAAAAAATCTTATAAATGTATCTTATCAATACCCCTAATCATTCAGAGGATTAGCATTGAAAATGCATATTTGCAACATGACATGCAATGGAATTGCAATGCTATATGCCCAGCATTGAAATTAAAATACCACAGGAAGTCTTACATAGTAACAAATACCGATTGTGTAACTTACACAATTGGTATTTGTTACTGTGTATAAAGCCTTCCACCAAACGAATAATCCGAAAGCTGTCTGTTCGTCTGAATGAGTCACCAACCTCCGTTCCCTTCCCGTGTCCCCCACCTTCACGGCACTGACTCCGGCCAATCCATGCCCCACCGCTGACTCAACCAACATGGTCGCCTCAAGGTCGCGCCGACCGCCTTCGCGTCGCTAAAATGTTATGTGCAAACTCCCGTAGACCGGACAAAATCCGCGTCTCAGCGACATATACTCTATTTTTGAGTATCACAAAAATATTGAAACAAATCAAACTGTTATCAGACCATAATTGTATAGGAATAAGTTAGATTCTGATATTTGGAGAAAGAACACCGAAACTGTGATACACTGTTTTGAGAATGTGCATTTCCGACATTTGAACATCTTCATTGCAAACATAGATTGGGCAAATATCCACCAACTTCTCTCTAATATTGAGTGGAAACACTCATTGACGAAGTGAGCTGTGTGGAGGAAGCAAAGAATACCTTCAATGATGTACTACTACAGGCGTGTTAAGAACATGAGCCCAAATAATAAAAATACCTAAATGAAGAAGGTATTATTCAGAAAGAAAAACGCTCATTAACGAACGAGCAATTAAACGGAACAATCGCAGCAGAGCAAGAATTCCTTGTAGATTTGATGAATGGAATATTGCAAATGTTTTTATTGAAGAGCGAATAAAAGATTCACATCACCGTCAGCGGAGAGAACAAGAAGAAAGAGCTGTTTACAAAGTCACTGACACAATCGGTAATTTTTGCAAACGCCGGCACCTTCTTAAACTTCAACACAAACATTGGCCCATTGATTAATGAATCCGGCCAAGTGGTTGATGAAAACAAGTCAATTAGCGAACTAATGAATGAGGACTACAAGGGAGTATTTAGTATCTCAAGAGTACTCAGCCAAATATTGAGGTAGACTCAGAAGATACATTGAGAGCTATTGACATTAACATCTCTGAAATTACGAAAGCTGTTGGTGACATACAGTAGGTAGCGATAGCGCGACAGAACCAGACCACCTTCCAGCTATGGCTGCTTTAATCTTAGGGTAAAAATAACTGGACACCTCTGATATCTCACGATCTATTTAACAGTCTGTCAACTTCCCTCTATCAAAAGGCATGGCTTCAGAAGTCAACAGATTTCAAACCAGCTTCTTTGACATCACACTTAGTCAAAGTATTCGAGAGAGAAATTAAGGGATGAATATAAAAAAAATGAGAAAAATAAATGGCTCAACACTAAGCAACATAGTGTCCAAATATGAGATTTACGCATGCCAAACTACTGGGACAATAATATGAACTTATTTAAACGTCGATGCGATAAATTTAGATTTTACTAAGGCTTTTGTCAAGGTAGACCATAATATTCTGTTTACAAAAATAATATAACACTGGATTCTAAAGATATGTTTATGAAGGGATAACAAAAATTCTTCAACACAGAATCCTAACTGTGGTAGTGAACGGGGTAACTTCTGTATACCAGTGAAAGTGTTTAGTGGGATAAGACAAGGCACAGTGCATGGCCCTCTGCTCTTCTTATTTATGGGCAATGATCTGAGCAGAAACTGTCAACATTCATCAGTGTCCAGCTTTGTAGATGATACAAGAGTACCAGGCAAAGTGTACTATCTAAGGTGTGGATTTGATTTGGGGCTTTTCTCCACCGGTGCCTCAACGCAAGTCGTCGCACGTTCCTCCTTAGGCCACGAAGATCATCGATTCTGGTAGTATCGTCCACCAATGCGTGCAAAAACAATGACTTAATCAGAGATATAGTAAATAATCATCTCAATTGTGGTGCTTACACATGCTGGTGCATCCAACACCGGGAAGAGTTTAAACGCAGACACATAAATGATGCAAAATGTCGTTCTATCGAGATGTTATATGGTAGTTGATGATAGGAAACCAGTCTCGTAGTGCACGGTGATGAATTGCTTCTGATTTTTGATAGGAAGACGCTAGTTTAGCAAGGAAATCTGTGAGGTCAATTCCCTTCAATTTCACGTGTCCAAGGATCCAGCAGAATTCGCCCGCTTGGCCCGTCGCGGACATTGTTCAGAGATCATGCTGTATTTTACGAAAAACAGAGTGTTTACAGTGCAAAATTTTGAGCTCAGACTGTCTGAGAATACAACGTATTCGGAAGGCGATCTGTTTTTGTGATAGAGATGACTAATTCGACACACTGAAGGCTGGGATGTTCGTGTTTGTTTGGGGAGCCTGATTGCCAGAAGTATAAAATATTGCGTATCGTGAATTTTCGGTGTATTACAACAATTACATAGAGCAAAATTAGAATACAATTTATGATCAGATATCATATAGTTCTGTAGATTTTTAATAATTGAGTCAAACACCTCCTCGGAAATATAACGAGTTGTTTTGCCAATATTTATTGAAAGAGTCAATCAGGAGGTGGTTTCTGACAAAGGTGTACCCATCTTATTTAAAAGGGGGGGGGGTTGTTACGACTCGACATGGTAAGTGAATCATCCATAAGAAATATGTGTGCTCCGTAGCCTCTCCCATCGGTGTACCATTGGCTGCACACGTTTGTAAACAATTCCCTCGCGGTGTTTGCATCTATTGAGAACAATTCCCTCGCGGTGTTTGCACTATTGAGAATAGATTTTCATCTCAGAATTTTATCCCAATGTTTTTAAATGCCCATACTTAAATAACCGACAAGCAATATGATATTGTACTCTTTAACCAGATGTTTGAGAACCCACTACTGGAGGCTGAACTCGAGAAGTTGGATGGCGAGGTGGTGCTCAGTCTGAAGCTTGACAAGATCACGAGTCGGCTGCCGAGAACACCAGAGACGAGCTGGGTGTCGGAAGTGCTCGACACCACACTAGCCATCTACTACCAGCACATGGCGTCAACAAGGAAGAATGCGTAGCAGCAGCTCCTCTCTTCAGACGTTCCATACATTGCCATAAAAGGGCCTTTAAAGGAACCCTTCATGTTTCGGGCGAGGGTTCTTGACCCGTCATCGAAGGGATAAAGGAAAATAAGCGTCTGTCCATCCAAGGAATCTTGTTTTCACGGATGGTGCAGTATATCCATCATTTACTTTGTCCTGAACAACTTTTGCGCGGGAATAGGTGCAGAGATCGACATTCTTTATCAAAAATTCGTGATAATAATGCGGTTTCTTATCATTTGAAATAGTGTTTAAATAAATATACTATTGTTTCTTGTGTTAACGACAAGGACGTGACAGCGAGTAGCCAATAAAAAGTTGTTCTCACGAGCGCTTTTCCTTTGCTCCAAGTCAGTAATTGGAACTTCATAAAGAAGCGAGGGTTACTGTGATGGATCTTGTGAAATAAATCTATTCTTTAATTGAGAGGCTTCAGAAAACGATCAAGTTTTGAAGGGGTGAAATGCGAGAGACCCAAAAACATGCCCAGCCTAAAATTTAGGGTGAACAATGTTCAGACAAGCATAGTACATCCTTACTTTGTAGCTGGGCGTTAGCCTCTAAGTTCTTATACGAATCTAGCGTTGCCAGGTTACCATACGCTCGCAATTGTGCCTTCATATAAAACATTACTTGTATTCCAGATGAGTAGATTACTACCGAATAAACAAAATGTCACATAATAATGGTACAGTGTACCTACTCTGCCCGGATCTGCCCACATCATAATGGTACAGTTACCCTGCCCGGATCTGCTCACATCATAATAGTACAGTGTACCTACCCTGCCTGGATCTGTCAGTTGACATATGATCGTGGAAACAAAAATAATTCAGGCTGATATTGCGGGCGCTGTTTTTTCTAAAGAACTTCGTTATATGAAGCTTCTACACATTAACTTGGCGCTTGGGGAAACATTAGACTATAAGTAAATAGGTTCAAATTTCTTTTCGAATTCGTTCTCATCATGAGTCAAAGATATGGTGGCATTAACAGTCGACAAATAGGTAAAGTTTTACTCGCCATATTCCTTGTGTTGCTCATCTTCCGCAGCATTCACTGACAGGACACTACTGAACCACCGTCCCGCGCCGTCCATGAGGGAGCCTACACGAGTCACCCACCCTGTTCCATATCCTCGCCGGTGGGGATTGCGCGTTCTCTGCAGTGTTGATATGGACGCAGCCTGTGCGCTGCCCGGACTTCGGGCCCACCGACACTTCAAACACACCAGAGCCACGACATAAACACTGCGTTGTTTTTCATGGACAAGTGAACAATCCCCGTCATTTCTCCCCAACAAAAATATTCCTGTTCCACCTGAGGTTATCCCTGCACGCGTCTAATTGGTGCGTTGCAGTGTTTCTGAGGGACATGAACACGTTGCAAGTTTTAATGTTCTGGTGTCCACAATTAAAATGATACCGCACGGGTGGCCATTTGTTAACCGTCACACAACCCACAAAGTTAATTCAGATAGCAACAAAAACACACTACCCCACCACTAAGACGGCCACCCATTTCTCGTCTCCCACCTCCCTTTGTCTCAACACGCGCGTGTCGGTGGGTATCGAGGGTTTCGGGCGGTGCGCTGGCGCGGTTTCCACTACCGCAAGTGGAAACCGGGGCTGAGCAACAGCAACAACCGTCTCGCCAACACTCAAGTACTCGCTCCGTTCGTCTGATATCAGAAGCAAATCAGTAGTCAACGTTTCAAGTTTAATTTATATGATTTTACTGGTGAACGTGGCCTTAGTGTTGGGACTATTTTATTAAATACTCACAATCGTTTGTGACCTAGGCTATCAATCTGTTGGGTTCTTGCTTCAAACAACATTTCAAATTGCAAAGAGGAACATCTTAAATATATACAATAGAAACGAGTCAACACGTGTCTCATTCGTACGATGCGTGGCTCCCTCGTCTTTTAGATTAGAATGACTAGTACTGTATAGAGTGTTAGGACGTCTCATAGATACAAAACTACTGGCAGAAGAGCAGACTGGTCATGAACAGACTATTGTTATTGTCATGTAATGGGCAGGCGACTTGTAGTATTGCGTGTGCTAGCGAACAGACGACTGGGATACCTGTGTAATGGGCAGGCGACTAGGAGTGTTGCGTGTGCAAGTGCAGTGAACAAATGCGAGGGAGACCTGTGTAATGGGCAGGCTAATAAAAAGGTTATATAAAGAGCAGACGATAGGGAGTGCAGTAAGTGCGATGGGCAGACGAGAAGGAGACCTGTGTAATGGGCCGGCTAATGAAAAGGTTATATAAAGAGCAGACGATGGGGAGTGCAGTAAGTGCGATGGGCAGACGAGAAGGAGACCTGTGTAATGGGCCGGCTAATGAAAAGGTTATATAAAGAGCAGACGATGGGGAGTGCAGTAAGTGCGATGGGCAGACGAGAAGGAGACCTGTGTAATGGGCCGGCTAATGAAAAGGTTATATAAAGAGCAGACGATGGGGAGTGCAGTAAGTGCGATGGGCAGACGAGAAGGAGACCTGTGTAATGGGCCGGCTAATGAAAAGGTTATATAAAGAGCAGACGATGGGGAGTGCAGTAAGTGCGATGGGCAGACGAGAAGGAGACCTGTGTAATGGGCCGGCTAATGAAAAGGTTATATAAAGAGCAGACGATGGGGAGTGCAGTAAGTGCGATGGGCAGACGAGAAAGAGACCTGTGTAATGGGCCGGCTAATGAAAAGGTTATATAAAGAGCAGACGATTGGGAGTGCAGTAAGGACAATGGGCAGATGATTGAGACTGATGTGTAATATGTAAATTCAATCCCAGATCGCGATTTGTTGTAGCCACTAAACGCGAGTCGATTTAGGGCAAAGAGTCGTATTAAAAGTCGCACGATACTATGTCTGCAGCAGCAAACTATAATACAACATGCCTGGTTGAAGAAAATGGTAGCATAATATAAGAAATGTGTCTCCGCCGCTGATGTGCGCTTCAGGGTTGATTCATGTGGTCACGCCATCGGTCCTCTCAGTGTTGACCCCCACGGTCCTAATGTACAGTTTGTGATAAATACAGTTAAGTTATATTCGAGTTTCACTTCCCTTCAGATCGTAAAATTTCCCAGTACAGGTTTTCTGAAGTTTACCAAAGCCATCACCCCATGGACGAGATCCAATATCAGCGACGGGGAAGGCGGCCTTGCCTGCACGGCTTAAGCTGTCACGTGCTTGTGATGGCAAGGGTACAAGGGCTCTGCACTCTCCAACAATGGCTGCCGAGATTGACGAAGGCATATTTAGTGATTAGTGTGGTTCTTATTGATAGACGCAGTGCTTGCAACGTCTAACTGCATTGAAGGGGCAGTAGCGAAGGCTGTTTTTGTTTCATATTAGCGAATTGGGAAATGCTCCTGCTCATCTTGCATCTGTTCTCGTTGCCGACGATACGACGCTCTCGGCTAAGCATAGCAAGAATGAAACTCTGATAACCGAAGTTAATATTGAACTCAAACTTTTATACATCGCAACTTGATGGTGTATATTGATGACAATGAAGTGATTTTTCAGGTTCCTATAAAATGTATATGTGGTGTATATGTGGACAAAGAACTAAAATGTGATGTTCATATTTCGAAAGTCTGCAGGAAAGTGTTTAAATCTGTTGATTTGTTGTACAAAATCTGTTCATGTGTTCCGGAAAAGGTCTTTGTTAAATTAACATTATAACTTTGTCTATCATAACTTTCACCACTCCAATATCGTTCGGGGTAGAACGCGTACCGCCCGGGCACCTTAGCATTTTGCAATTACAACAGAAGAAAATTATTCGCTTTCCAGCTATGCTAACTTACAAATTACTCCTCACTGATCCTCTGTCCCAGAGCGCAGCAGCCACTTCTGAACTAAAAGACAGCCACTGTTACTAACTTTGACCTCGTAGAATTCCCTCCGCTTCAATCATATTTGCCTCACTGGATGCAGACATTTTTATACCAGCCTCCAGCCCCTGGCGCTCACTAAGTACTTTGTGTCTTCTGCCGCGACGAGGGTGGGGAATACTCCATCTTCTTTTCTTAGGGAGTTAACCGCGACCCATAATTTAAAAGGGCATGTCAATTATTTATTATTGATTCTTACGTTAATGTTTAGGTTGTTGGATACATCCTAGATATTTTAATTGAGTTTTGATGTGAGTTGCTGATTAGAGCGACATGTAGGATATTTTTTCAGTTGTCCAGTGGCGAAGGAGGGCTCGATAACAGTAAGAGATTCTCAGAGGTTTCATAAGACGATTTTGTACTATAGATTAAAACTCACTCAATATTTCACTACTGAATACATCAAGTAGTTTTATCCGGATAAGATATCGTAACAAGAATCCACATTAGGTAGAATCCCACTTGGGAAATGTTTCTTGGGGCTTTCCTCTCCATGAAATTTTTTCTCCATCTGTGCACCATGTATAATGTAAGAATTTTTTAATTTATTTTAATGCATTTATGAAGGACCGTAAGTAGTTCCTAAATCTTAAATGATGTGTTCTTTGTGCTGTCAATTTATGGCTTATACCTTTCAATACGTTTATGAATCAACGTACTTGATCATCAAACTTGTAATGACCAGTTCTTGAAGCTCTGCATCTAGTGTTTATATATCTTTGAATACTTTAGTTAACCCATGAAAATAATGGCTAAAAAATACTAAGTTCTTCATTCCGATCATCCAGCGCCGTCTTCGAGCGATTATCAATGTTGCAGTCTCCCTATGCTGTGAGCATGCTTGTGAGGGTGAGGAATTGCGTGAGTATTTGTGTGTATTTGCCTTAGTGTTGTACGAGTGAGGTTTGTTGCCCGAAAAGTCTAGTATTTATTTTGGGGCTTCTTGTAACATTTTAAGAATGCGTTGATTCATACAGGTACAGACAGACACTAGACACTAGGAAAGCACATCAGAGCAGCGTCAAAATCAACCATTCACAACCATTCTCCACTCACGCCTGTTCATTGCACGCTCTCTCGCTACTTCCACATTTATGTCTCTCATTCCTAACGCCTGCTTCACACCATCTATCCACCCAAACTTCGGTCTACCTCTAGGCCGAACACGAGATTCCACTCTGTCCTCCAACTTCTTCACCATCCCTGTTCTGATTCGAGCCTCATTTCCAACAGAGCCTCAACGTGAGTCATAATAGGCTCCCCCGTATTGCTCGATGATCATTGATTCCAGTAGGCTCGCACGCCTAAGTGTGCGAGGAAAAAACAAAACAACGTTTTTAACGTTCGAAAAAAATTGAAAATTTTAACAATGTCAGACGCACGCTGGTGCGCAAAAGAAAAAACGCTTACCCGAAACGGACCTCCGCTTCCAATTCTTTAGAACTTAAAGAGTGATATGTACGCCCCCTAGTGCGTACAGGTAGCATCGTCGAGATTGGTACAAGGTCAGTGGCTACACGGACAAATTCAGCTCCGACAGCAAGGCAATATTTATAGCTACGCGGTTTAGTTGTATAAATACAATTTATTTATTTAGGTAAGATGAAACGATACGAATCCTCGCCTCCAACCCCTCAGAACCTCACGAGTAATATGTCCATACGCCAGTGCGCACAGATAGTGTCGAAATTGGTACAAGGTTAACGGCTACACGGACAAAGTCAGCTCCGACAGCAAAGCAACACAATGTTCACAGCTACGCGGTCAATTTGATTGTTAGTATAATTTATTTATTCAGGCAAGATAAAGACTCAGACAAAACGAATCCCCGCCTCCAACCACTCAGAACTCCAAGAGTAACATGTACGCGCGACAGTGCGCACAGACAGCATCGTCGAAATTGGTACTAGGTCTATGGCTTCACGGATCAAATCAACTCCAACCGCAACGCGTCACAAGGTTTAATAGCTGCGCAGTCCAGCAGGCGTTGGGAAGAAGAGACATGAATGTGGAGGTGGCGAGAGAGCGTGCAATGAACAGGCGTGAGTGGAGAATGGTTGTGAATGGTTGATTTTGACGCAGCTCTGATGTGCTTTCCCGCCCTTGGCATCCCGCTGTCGGGATGGTCGTGGGTGGGGGGGGCCCGGCCATTATGACGCGGCGGGGGTAAACCAGTGAAAACTGTGGGCCCTGCTGCTGACGACGGTTCCTCGGTACATTCGGGACCCAGAGTGTAAGTTGAGGGGCTACCGGCCGGACCCTTTAGCACAAAAGGGCTAAGTTGTGTGAATGTGAGCGTGTGAGGGTGTGAGGTGCGCCTTGCCGTCGGCCACCCCCCTTTCTGGG
>SDVV010016606.1:0-14203 GCA_016164225.1 Gammarus roeselii
GAACTGTTTCACCTATTGCCTCCTTCTGTTGCCCACCTTGAAGACTGTCAGAAGCATTGATGGTCGAACTGTTTCACCTATTGCCTCCTTCTGTTGCCCACCTTGAAGACTTAAGAGCTACCACGCAATGGTCATAACAAAACCACCGACCGTCAGAAGACTTACACGATATCAGCTGTTATGATCCAATAGTGATTGGCGTTCCATTGCGGCAAAATGTATTTCATGGTACAATTCAAGTCTAAAATATTTTTTCATGACATGTCAGCGTTGAAATATATACAATCTTTTTATACTATGTTTGAGTGATATGAGTTTCAATTGGGAGTGTAATTTTACTGGACAGGCCCTTCAAAAGGTGTAAAATAATCGGGTCTTGAGGGCAAAAGATTCACATCATTTTTGGGTTTAATTTCATTTTCTGGTACCGACGGCCCCAGCTGTGGACACACAACCGCCTCTTCCAAGCAAGATGATGGCAGACGCAAGATAATGTCTACCATTTTTCTCAAACGCTAACTCATTCAAATCGTTGCTCATAAGATCAAATGGACCGCCCACTCAATCCGAGTCAAGAGTGAGCTCAGAGACCACTGTCAGCAGCAGGGCTCAAGAGTGAGCTCAGATACCACTGTCAGCCGCAGGGCTCAAGAGAGTTAATGGCTTATTCGCTCCGTACCTTAGCTGTCAGGCCCTCCTCCGTACCCAGTTATCAACGAGACAGCCATGGGCAGTTAAGCTTTTCAGGATAGCGTCAGACGCGTTCATTCACAATCACTCTACTCACTCTTATCCCGTGCCGCTCACCCTTTTCCTCCAAGTTAATCTTCTGGCAACCGGCGCATCCATCACAGAATTCATCAAAAAATATCATCGATCTTCTTCTAGTCTATTTCCAGTAACTTCTCTATTTATCCCTATTTTTGCCGATCTCCCTTCGTCCATTCTCTCCTTGTGTCCATGTTCACAACAGTCGATGACAAATGATATGTGTGATGCTTTGAAATATTCGGTTCTAACAAAATGTCGTCGATGACTACAGCAATTCTTACAAAATGGCGTCGATGACTACGACAGTTCTAACAAAATGAAGTCATTGATTGAGTCAATTAACGGAACGCCTTTGACTTTTCATTATTTACAGGTGTCGACTTGATGTCTTTGAAGGTTGTCTAGGCCCCAACGAAGAGGCCTGGCAGGTACTCGCCGATCTTATACGGAAAGCAAAAGAGCAGAACACTACTCCCGAAGTACAAATCAGTTTATCGAAACCAAGATTTCATCGACTTGATAAGTTAGAGTTGGACATAGAAGGTGAGTTCTCTGTGGCATAGCAACGTTCACTCGTTAGACTTCAGGCAAGGACACAGGAGGTAGTCTGTATCTTGGTCGATTTGAGTCAGGTCCGTAATTAAGTTTTTGAGTTTAGATATTATTTTAGGTTTGGCTTGAACATTCGTAGGAGTTCCCTTACTATGAATCAAATAGTCCGTCGATGGACGGAATTGACAACACAAGTGACCATTTATCCTCACATACCTATAAAGCATTAACAGGTTAGTGAGTGCAAACAACAATTCACCCCAAGTAACAATTATCCAAAATAAGCATTTTGCTTCTCATGCAACATTCGATCGCCGATGTCCTGAAACTGACGCTGTAGCAACTCTAAAAAAAAATTAAGCAAAATATTTGTTAATTTGAAGCCTATTAAAACCCTAACAATTTGATTTGTGTACAGGTAATATTGTGGAAGGCACCCTCACCAAATGCAGGTGTGTTTTGAGAGTAAAACATAACGATTAATGACGAATGTTTGTAGAGGGCATGTTTCTGTTTTGTCTGCGTTCGGGCCCCGTTGGGACTAGTTAGAGTGAAAGTGTTTGTTTCACTACGATTTTTTTTTCACCGCGCCTAAATAAACAAATGGGGCCAAAAATCATGTAACGCGACCCAATATATTCATATAAATTATTTAGTTAAAGAAATTTATTTCGTCCAGTGCTTCTTTAATACACACATTGTGCACTTGTGTGTGCATTCATCTGTCGACATTTTTTGCTTTTATTGATGTAGTTCTTTGCTATGATATGCTCGTGGTGACGTCACACGATCCACTCGGCTGTGCTATTTTGGGCTCACATTGAGAATATTTGTGCCAACGTCAAGCGCAATATAACTTTTGTGTGGTTGCGGCAAAGTTTTTTTTTTACAGCTACAAAATGTTGTTGCAACAATAAAAAATGTCTTGCTACTGCAGCGTAGTATTTTGTTGTGCCTGATTTGGCTGTTGTTTCCAAGTTTTATCTGAGTTTAATCTTGCAGTAAAACACAAGCACCAACTCGAGAGTGAAGCACCGACTCGAGAGTGAAGCACCAACTCGAGAGTGAAGCACCAACTCGAGAGTGAAGCACTAACTCGAGAGTGAAGCACAGACTCGAGAGTGAAGCACCGACTCGAGAGTGAAGCACCAACTCGAGAGTGAAGCACCAGCTCGAGAGTGAAGCACCAACTCGAGAGTGAAGCACTAACTCAAGAGTGAAGCACCGACTTGAGAGTGAAGCACCAACTCGAGAGTGAAGCACCAACTCGAGAGTAAAGCACGAGCTCGAGAGTGAAGCACCAACTCGAGAGTGAAGCACTAACTCGAGAGTGAAGCACCGACTCGAGAGTAAAGCACCAGCTCGAGAGTGAAGCACCAACTCGAGGGTGAAGCACTAACTCGAAAGTGAAGCACCAACTCGAGAGTGAAGCACCAACTCGAGAGTGTGCTCCCAAAGAGTTATTCATAGACAAGTAATGATATAGAGCAATTTAAGAAATATCTATAGAAATTACCAAACCGCTTGGGATGTTGAAAGCGAATCTATGCAGCGCTAGAATCTGTTGCTGCATTTTGTGAGTTCACGCCACGGCAAGCACACCGTAGCCTGGTGGCCGTTTAGGATGAACGCCTAACCTTGACACCCTCCAGCACAGATTTCAATGCCCGGTTATCTACACATGTCCATCCATAGAAACACAGCGTCAGTCCGGAATTTAGTAACAAGCGCGGTGACTTCCTGTGCTAGTCGTACGTTTGGCAATGGCATTCATGGAATTATTCATTTCTAATTGATGAGCTGCAACACAATATAATAAGTAACACTCGCTTTACCGAATTTGATTCTTTACGTCAAATTTCTAAGCCTATTTCAACATTTCCTGGTGTCTTTGATTCATTGCACTTTTGAACTCAGTCCGTTGCTCTTCAACTGCTTCCTACAATTTATTCAACTCCTATCTGTACTCGTTCACTTATCGACCGTTCAAATATTTTACCTCCTTCCCGGTCTCTTCCTTCTTCACCCACTTTACTATTTCCTTGAACATCTGCTTGTTCTCCACAAAATTCTCGTACGGCTGCTTACCCCACCCAGAAGCAGTGTCCTTTTGCTGGCCTTGCCACACGCTTCGTCACTTCTGTTGTCTCTTTAGTTGTCGATCTGGCCTGACACCAGTCCTCGAATGCTCTTACTTTCGAAGCTAGGGTGATGCCACAGTCAATGGTCTACTTAGCTGTCAAGTGGGAATGAACGCCTTTCAGATATTGAGATGCCGCTGTCAATGGTCTAATCCTCTGTCATGTGAGCATGAATGTCTCTCGGATATAGAGATGCCGCTGTCAATGGTCCAATTCTCTGTCAAGTGAGCATGAATGTCTCTCAGATATTGAGATGCCGCTGTCAATGGTCCAATTCTCTGTCAAGTGAGAATGAATGTCTCTCAAATATTGAGATGCCAATGTCAATGGTCTAATTCTCTGTCAAGTGAGCATAAATGTCTCTCAGATATTGAGATGCCGCTGTCAATGGTCTAATCCTCTGTCATGTGAGCATGAATGTCTCTCAGATATTGAGATGCCGCTGTCAATGGTCTAATCCTCTGTTGAGCGAGAACGAACGTCTAGCAGAATTTTATTTTAATAAACTGAAATCTTCGTGATAATAGTTAAAAATTGCAAATAAATCTAGTTTAAATTCACTATCATCAGGCGATGCTAGGGGACACCGTTGCGTGGCGCCACGGTGTCTCTCAGCCGTGGCGCCACGATGTCTATTATTATTCTTACCCTCTACTCTTTCCTCTTATTTTTTTAAGGTTATTCTTTGTCTGCTAACGTCTCTTTCTCTTGCTCTAATATTATTCCTGCATTCTAATTCTCCCCGTCCTTCCTTAATGTTATTCCTACTTGTCTCAGTCATCACAGCGCAGCTCGAGCCGGGCCCCCGCCGACTCTGCCCTCTCCCCCTCCTTTCCACCTCCGTCCCTCCCAAGCTTGTTCTCGTCTGCCACTCTCCCATCAATGCGGAAGACGCCGCCGCACTCATCGCGGATCTCGCACCCGAGGGTAACAGGTCAGTTACGCTCCATGCTCACACTCATACTCGTCTTGGAATTTCGGTTCGGAGGGTCCGGAGAGGAGTAGGTTGTTGTTGTTGTTGTTGTCAAGATTTAGAGACTAGAAGTTTGCCCGGCTACTGGATCAAAAGGTTGTTGTTGTTGTCAAGATTAAGAGACTAGAAGTTTGCCCAGCTACTGGATCGATAGGTTGTTGTTGTTGTCAAGATTAAGAGACTAGAAGTTTGCCCAGCTACTGGATCGATAGGTTGTTGTTGTTGTTGTCAAGATTTAGAGACTAGAAGTTTGCCCAGCTACTGGATCAAAAGGTTGTTGTTGTTGTCAAGATGTAGAGACTAGAAGTTTGCCCAGCTACTGGATCGATAGGTTGTTGTTGTTGCTGTCAAGATTTAGAGACAAGAAGTTTACCAGCTACTGGATCGATAGGTTGTTGTTGTTGTTGTCAAGATTTAGAGACTAGAAGTTTGCCCAGCTACTGGATCAATTTATAAGGCTTGTGCGCATCACGATGAACTTGTCAGCTGGAATCTATGTATTTCAAATTATAACTGTGCGTAAACGTAACTAGCAATTTCAACATATTTGAATAATAGTTATTGGTTGACGTATTGAAAAAACATAGTTTGAAGTTTAATAATATTAGAGTGTGATGTTGTCTACCTATGGTTGTTCAGAAACGCCTTAAAAGGGCACAACAATGCAGTATCTGGCACCTGTTAGCCCACGGCGTTACATCATGTTTCCCTCGAAGTGCGTTATATTAAAAAGAAACTTTTTCTATGAGTTTTTGACAGCATGTCCATCCCGATTACTGATACATTATTCTGTCAGCTTTACACTAGGCAACTTATTCCACAAATAATTATTGTTCGGTTCCTTAATCTCACATTTCTTCAAGTACATTTTTATTAAACTGATACATTCTTCTATTGTCGTAAAGGAGCGTCTCAAAATGCACAATCGAAATCTTGGTTACTGCGAAGTTCTACCTCAGTTTCCTTCAGAGTTCTACCTCAGTTTCCTTCAGAGTGGGTTCTCTTTGAACACAAATCACATTCTACGAGCAATCGACGGGTATGGGCCGACATAGTCATTTCAATTTGCTCGTAATAAAAAACTATATTAGAAAAAAAATGGTATGGTGTCGTTTCACGTGCAGCTGAAAATTATATGTTATATACAATAAAGACTCCATTAGAAGACGTTATTTTGTTCAATTCGTTAACACGTAAACATCCGTTGTGTGTTATAGGTCAAGAAGAGTCATTAATACTATTATTCGTTTCTGAACGTGATTTTAATTTGCAACTTATTTACTTTTAAAACTCTTGAATTTTAATATGAAACGTGTCTCTCAAAAAATTCTTGCTTTATGCAATACAGATTGATAAATGAATGTAAATTTAGCAATCAATTGTACGATAGTCTTCAAATATATTTCCTCATCACTGAATTAATCCTGAAATTTTACAGTGCCTTCAAAATATCGTTTCTAATACAAGTAAGCATGACATATTCACTGATACAAGAACAAAGTAACACACACGCCAGTCAAAGCTTGTTAGCATACTAGGCCATCAATCTAGCCGTTGCCAGGTCCCAGCTGACGTCACAACCAGCCGCTGGCGAGTACGTAGTGGTTTACTCACAGTTTGTTAGCTAAATTATATTTGAAAAGTAAATTGTCATTATTTATAGACTATTTGCTCCTCTCTGGATCTCACTTGAACAGAAAGATCTGAAAAGACATGAAGTAGTTTAAAGGACTTCTTCTCAAAAACTACAAAGAGAAAGAAAATGGATGATTATGCCAAATTGAATGACTTGAGGTTATACTTAATCCTGAGACGTTTTGAAAGACTCTTGGACATAAACGTTTGAAAATTCCGGAAGGCTACTCTGCTGGTCACTATAAAAGTGACCATCAGTAACCAGGTAAGGATTGGCAGAATTTGCTATAGTGAGACAAAATTGTAGGGCGGCATAATTATGCAAACTGTGGCATTCAACAGTTTGACGTGCCGGCACCTCAGTTGCTCAATCAGATGTCATTTTCTTCTTGGAAGGTATCATGACGTGCGCCTTGTCGACATTTACAGTTAGCTTGTTGGATGTGAACCAGTTTGTAATGTGTAATAATTGATTGTTCATATTAGTACGAGTATACTGTAGTATCATATGCAAAATGGACAAATGATAACCTGTGGCTAGTGTTCACAATGTAATTAACAAAGATTATGAAGAGCAAAGGCCTGAAAATCGACCCTTGCAATCCTCCTATGTTTAGCGTACTGACAGATGATGATTGTTTATTCCATCTCACTAGCTGTTTTCTATCGAGAAGATAACTTTTTATCAACTCTTGTCTGTGGAACTAACTCCAAAATGCTGTAATTTCGCGACCAAAACCTCAAGGTTCGTGCACTCAAAGGCTTTGCTAGGTCCATAAAAGTTGCAACGGTGACATTCCCCACTATCAAACCCATCAACGAAGTCACCAGCATATTTAATCAAGCATGCTCAGTATTTTTGAAAGCCTATAAGCCAAATTGATTTTGGCAAAGTAGGTTATTTAATACAAAGCGAGTATTTGGTCTAGAATAAAATGCTTTTTTTAAATATTACTTACGACGGACACGACGGATATTGAGAAACAATTTTTAATTTAGTTTTGCTTTTATTTTTATGAATTGGACCAATTTTTCCGATTTTGATTGCATCAGGAAAAATTCTTTGCATGTGTGACTTATTGACAAGCTAGCTCATGGCAGCTCCAATAGTAACAGATGTATCTTTAATTACATTGGTTGGGATGTTATTCTATTTTTCAAACAATTTGAATTTTTTACTGCGTTTTGGTCGGTAGGGTTAAGATTGGCTGTTCAGGAATTGCATTATCTAAATAATGTTCAGAAGCGATGTTGTTAATAATAAATTCACTCAGCGTATTAGAGATACTATTGAACTCATTATTGACGGCATTTGGAATCTCGTGTTGATTATTGATGACTTCATCATATTTTTGCTATATCCAGATTTCTATTAGTTTTCACGAGCAATATTAGTCAGTTTAGTGAACGCTTTTTTGTATTGTTTAAATTCACACCTTTGCGAGTGATGGAATACCTATTCTATCTACTGTAGAGTATGTCCTTCTCTATTTGTGAGGCAAGTGAAGCTGGTGTCATCCACGGATTCTTAGCTTGTTTGCGGCTGAGCTCTTTTGTTACAAGTGGGAAATGCACCTCGAACAGTTCAATTAATATGCTATGGATCTGCTTGAAAGCATCATTTGAGTTTACTGTGGATAGTATCTCACTAAGGGTCGTAAGCTCTCAGCGCCTCCTTAAAGCTTAGAATGTTACGGTCGTTTTATTTACGTTATGTAGTTACAGTCGAATTACGGTATTCGTGAGAATTCGGTTTCTGAATTAAAATTGGGTAATGGTCGGGGACATCTGGCATGATCACAGCTACACGAGATACGCAATGAACATCGTTGGTGAAAATGTTATCTAGTAAAGATTCACATACAGCTGCTGTAAGCGTTGGTTTAGTAAGCAAAAGGTACAAATCATGTGAAATGAAATTAGTTAAATAAACATCAACTGAATTTTATCAGTGACACCGAAGTAGATTTACGTTGAGAACACTTCATTATGAGCTACATGAATGCCACCTAGTGTTCCTTTCAACCTCGCCATATTATAAATGTCAAGAATGCGTTTTATTTCCTGTCCTGATGAAGAAGAGTTCAGAGTTCAGTCAGCCTGTCATTCATAAATGAACAGACGCCTCCCTCATTACTCATGTTATTATTTGTATGCATATTGTAACCTGATGAATTTTATGAGTACAGAAATTCATTTGCCAACTTGGTTTCACAGAGGGCAAAATGGTCTGTCATATTGATTTGTAGGCTAAGAGAGTTCTCTGTCAAGCTTGCAACATTTAATGCCAAGCAGATAAAATTGTTTCGTAATGAATTTTGAGGGCCCAGGAATTATTTGACACTCCGGAGAAATAAATTGCATATCATGATCGATTGGCGAAGAACATTGTTGAAGTTATATTTAATTTGTACATAGCACAATAAAAGATCAGTATTGTTTACTTATTCCTCTATTCAGAGTTTTGATCTGTTGTTAAAGAAGTTCTGGGGGTTGTTTATGTGTCTAAAATTTTTTGCTTCAATCATATCCTGAGACGAGAAAAATACAATTTTGTAGAACTCTCTCCAATTTATATTTGATGACACGTAAGAGGGAATCTCGACAAAGAAAAAGTTGTCCAATAAAGGTGCACTAGACTTTGAAATTTTCACCACTTCGTTTTGCTAGGTTAAGGTTAGTGTTAAACAATCAGTTGATGATTTAAAAAAAAAAACGCTCAATAGAAAAAATTGTCTTAAAAATATCATAAGAAACCTAATTTTCTCGACCAAAAAGAATTCAGTCAATTTGCCACGCAGACGCGTTCAAGTTCAACAGCTGAATGCGACCGCTGATCCAAGAATTTGACAATCACGTGAATGAACTAAATGTATATATTGTTAGGACGCCAAACTATTGTATACCAACAATTACCTGTTTTATGGAAGTTGACCAGCTCGGAGAGTTGGCGCTGAGTAGTAATAGTACTAGAACGCGTTCACACAAGCAGAATGGCAAAATATTCTTCTTCTTCAAAATGCTGGTCATTCGAGTGCATTTCTTCAGATGTGAATTGTTAATACGCTCCAGGAATGATATTAGACTATATTGACGCTTTAAATCCACCGATACAAATTCTAAACAGAATTTCGATGACGCGAAATATAGAGCGCCTTCAATGTTTTTACAGGCCAATGCAAGTAAAGTAAAAATGAGATGACGAACATGATACTATTTTTTTTGTAATTCCAGCGAATCGGGTATGAAACTGAATGCAAGAGTTGGGTAGGAAGGAGGATATCATAGATCTAAGAAGATTACATTTTGGTGCTCAAAGCTTTCCTCAAGTAATAGCAGATTGCGACAGAATGAAGTCGCTCGGGACTGGATGAGTCATAACTCTTCTTCCTCATACTCATGTGTTCTGGTATTGATACGCGCACTGCGTCTGGACTTATCGACCCACTCCTTTGTACTATTGTCACTGATGCCCGTCCCGAGAGGTTGTCATCGTTCTTTCCTCACCCTCACAGTCGACTGTCGAAGATGATCCAACTCGCTGCGGTTTGCTGTTGGAGTGACACATTGCCGCTGCCCTTTCCCCCATGGCTGAGTTTGCTCGCTCCGCTGTTTGTCAGCTGGTTCCACGGCTCAGGTGTAACGGAGCAGTTGAGGCCCCTTCCCTCTTGTCTGCGACCGCAGCCGCTTGCTCCTGGTGGTCCACTGGTTGTTGCTCCACTTGTTCAGCATTTGTCAGCTGTTTCTGATGGTTGGAGTTGTGATGTTGTTTGGTGAGTTGTCGTAGAGAAGACTGCTATTCAAGTCGTGGGCTGCCTCTATTGTTAGTTCTGTAGCAGTTGGAGTTATTGCCACCCTTGCTTTTGGGATTATTATTGTTCAGGTCAGCGTTCTGATTGTTTTTAGAATTCAGTTGCTGATGTTCAAAGACTTTAAAGTCCTCATTTGACTAGGTATATTTGTTTGTGTCGATGAGATTGATCAGATCTTGGTTGATGCTGTTGAGGTTGTTTGCGTCCCTTAAATCTAGGTTTAGGACCCTTATAATACACTGTTTGATCTCGAGTTTTCAGCTTCCAAAACTCATCCATTTGCTTCTGTCTTTCAATGGAGGTGTTTGACGAACATCATCTTGGATGTAGATCCTTTCTTGCATAGATTCGAGTTTGTGAGCTGATCTGAGTATGTTGTTTCGGTCCTGTTCTGAGTTCTGTGTCGCAGTTATGGGTTGTGGTTGTGTATTTGGTAGTGTATTGCCACTCACAAACGCGGAAAGGGAGTATTTATTTTTGTCAATAGAAATCTTACTCTCCCGAACAAAACTCCCTGTTATTTTTTGGTCCACACCAAGCATACCTCTCGGCATTAGTTGCACAGACTACAAACTACATCAGGACCATTAGGCTCTTGCTAATGTCACTCCGGTGTAACATTGTAATAATAATAATAATGCTAATGTCCCTAACTAAAGCCAGACAATAAACTACATCATTGACATTAGGCTCCTGCTAATGTCACTATCTAGAGCCAGACAATAAACTACATCAAGACCATTAGGCTCATGCTAATGCCACTATCTAAAGCCAGACAATAAACTACATGAAAACCATTAGGCTCTTGCTAATGTCACTATCTAAAGCTCGTAATCGATGTGGGCTCGGTAGCCATCTTGCCCTCGTCAGGTGGCAGCACCATCCACCCTATTAATGGAATTATAGCTCTCCTAGTACATATCCATAACCATAATACTACTCATGATTTATCTATTCAATTTAGAAGCAATGCCGAGGTATAATGTCGTAACAGAAATATTTGTTGTTCATTGCTACATTAGCTTATGAATGACATAGGACTGCGATCCATCATCCAGAGGGCGCTGCAAATCAGATCAATGCATGCTTTGGTGCCATGTATTATCAGTGTTTGGCCAGCTACAGTAGCTAGGTACATTTATACATTATTTTGCTCAAAATATGCATCGATTTTTTGTAAAAAAAAAATGAATCTAGGTTCTGTATTTTGCCCATAACCCTTTAACGACGTCTAACAGCTGGAGAGCCCACTTGGGCTTACGTCGGAGCTCCTGTAGAGATGAACCTCATAATCAAATCTAATCAAAGCTAACCGTGATGTCTGCTGTACCGCAGCTACGATCGGCTGGGTCTTGTCCAGCATGCGGGCACCCATTCTGGCCTGGAGGACTTACTGCAATCCCTCGCTGTTGCCGGTGTGCGGACCGGGGGAGAAGGGGTGCCGCGGTGGTGGACGGAAATCAAGTGAGGATTTGGTCCTAACCTATTCCAAACAATTTAAGGATTTAACATTAATTTTAGGTATAATTACATGCTGACAAAATTTCAAAAATATCAGAAAAACAGATGATACGTACCAAGTCTTCGTCGCAAGAGCTGTTCTGAAGACAACGTTTGCTACTTGGATAAACTTAATATCAACATATTAATAAGGTTGGGGAGGATATTGACCTCTACATCCCACCAATCGATGAACATTGTTGGAGGGCATCCTTTCGTCCCCGTTGGTCAAAATGTCAAGAGATACAAGCGTTACTTCGGACTACTGATTTCAAGAAAAATAAGCGCTCAAGGTAGGGGAACAGATACGGACCTGATCATGTCAATTTACTGTTTCAACGGACATTGAATGAAATAACTGTGAGTTGGAAATGTCCATCAACATTGCTTTGCCCGAGAAGTCGCCAGTTTTGAAACTAACTGCATAGTTAGCATGTTACGAAACCGTTTAAACTAGGCATAGTAGTTGGGTACAATAACAACAGGTTTCTACCTGACTGAGATACATGAAAATTGGAGTATGTAAAGCGAGGAAAAAAATAATGTATCCATAAAATGAAATTTATGAATCACCAAAATAGTTGACCAAGAAAATTGCACAGCGTAAGTAAATTAAAAATCAAGATTTTCTGCACGTATAAATTCAATCATGTTTAATATTAGTTTACGTTTGAAGGTAGCTACACTGCTACTCGTTCATTCATCCATAGCAATCGAATTCCAAGTTATAGCAGCTCGGTGTTTTAGAAATAGTTGGGACTGTGTGGAGGAGCTACGGTGGCTTTGCAAATCCGTATTGTTACGAAAATTATGCATAGGAGTATTTCTAGGGAAAAAAATCGTTATCAATTCAAGGTAATTGATTCTAAGCTGCAGGCGAAAAGTTGATGTGACACAGTGGGAGAATATTCCATGGACAAAAAAGAGGCAACGTGTGGTCACGTCTGCTAGCATGTGATAGTGTTCTGACGACACTCTTTTGACCAAGAATTATAGGTCTTTGGTTTGTTTGTAGGTAGAAGCATACACGTTTACTCAATGCGTCAGAAAGGGATCAATACGGCTGCACTACACAAGACCAGCAGGAGTCATGAGACAATTTTTAATTTTTTAATGGATGCCAGACGATTTGATGCCACATGATTTGGATAATTTCCCGGCAGCAAATGAGACGTGATCTTTCCAGTTGAGTCTTTAATCTTCTATTACACCGAGGAACTTTAGTTTTGCTACCCATGCAACAGGTTTATTTCAATTCGACTTGTGTGTTAGGATTGAGGATTTTCCTACTAAAAAATATCATACCGTGCGTCTTGCCGACATTTAGCGTCAACTTATAGGAAGTGAACCAGTTTGAAATGTGGGCCAATTAATTATTTAGGTTGGTAATAGTATCATTTAGACTTTTCCCGGTCGAATAAACTGTAGTATCATCTACAAAAAATTCGAAGGATTATCTGTCGCTAGAGTTTAAAAAGTCATCAATATAGATAAGGATGAACAAAGGCTGAAGAATCGATCCTTTGGGTACTCCTTTATAAAGCGTACTGACAGATGATGATTGTATATTCCACCTCACTGGGTGTTTTCTATCAAGAAGATAACTTTTTTATCCAACTCTTGTCAATAGAACTAACTCCACAATGCTGTAATTTTGCGGCCAAAATCTCATGATGCACGCAATCGAAGGCTTTGCTAAGGTCTATCAAAGTTGCAACAGTGCCTTTCCAACTATCAACTATCCAACTATCATCATTCCAACTATCATCATCAACGTCTCAGCAAATTATAATAGAGCATGCTTTGTATTCCTGAACGCCAAATTGATTTTAGCTAAGAAGGTTATCGAGACAAATTGAGTAAATACTGTAGCATACAATACTTCTTCAAAAACGTATTTTAGACGGTCAGGACGGATATTGGGTGACAATTTTTGGTGTCAGTTTTACTTTTATTTTTTATACAGTGGAATAATTTTAGCGATTTTGAGTACATCATGAAAAATTCTTTGCTGAAGTGACTTATCGATAAGTTGGGTCAAGGGATTCACAATAGTCCCAGCTATAGCTTTAATTACATTGGTTGGGATGTTGTCCCAGCCAGTGCTGCAACTGTTTTTAAACCCTTAATGATTACTTTTACTTCGTTTGGGTCGGTAGGGTTAAAATTGGCTGTTTGGGAATAGTTTTTTCTAAATAATGTTCGAAAGGGATGTTGTTGCTAATAATTGATTTACTTAGAATACCAGGAATACTATTGAAGTAATTATTGAAAGCATTTGAAATAGTTTGTTGATCAGTGATGATATCGTCATCAATAATAATTGAACCCGAATTACTATTCATTTTTTCCTAGAAGGTTACTAATGATTTTCCCATGTTTTTGGTCAATACCTAGAAAGGTTTCTATTAGTTTTTAGGTACAATTTTCACGAGTCTTATTAGTCCGTTTAGTGAACGCCTTTTTGTATTGTTCAAATTCACCTCAACGAGTGACGGGAAATGATCACAGCTGCACGCGTTACACAATTAACATCGCTGCTGAGAATGATGTCTACGAGTGACGGGAAATTATCTCAGCTGCACGCGTTACACAATTAACATCGCTGCTGAGAATGATACCAACGAGTGACGGGAAATGATCACAGCTGCACGCGTTACACAATTAACATCGCTGCTGAGAATGATACCAACGAGTGACGGGAAATGATCACAGCTGCACACATTACACAATTAACATCGCTGCTGAGAATGATATCAACGAGTGACGGGAAATGATCACAGCTGCACGCGTTACACAATTAACATCGCTGCTGAGAA
>SDVV010016607.1:0-14202 GCA_016164225.1 Gammarus roeselii
ATATTGAGGTTGGTTGAGACAAGGTGACCCAGAGGAAGGGGGTACTCGTAGACCCATGAGACCCGCGGGACTGTGAGGACTCATGGATTCGGAAACCCTGGGGACTTGGAAGACCAGGAGCATTTTGGGGACCCACTTGGTCCCTTATGGTGCCCTTTGGGACACCCTTGAGACCCTTTGGGACCCTCTTAAGAAACTGTGGGAACCTCTTAAAGCCCCTCTGAGTCCTGGAACCTCTGCTTCCCTCTCCCAACGCTGTATTGGGGTGGATGGATGATTATTCGTTTTATAGATCATCAACACTTTATTTTAGTATTTTAGTATTTCTTCTTGCTTGGGCTATATTATTTTTCTCAGCCCTTTTTTCATGGTTAACTATTTTGTATTTATTATAAAATTATATATCGTTAGACGACCGCAGGGGCCTTAGGTGGAACATGCGGTGTGTTAGTTAGTCTGGTCCAACCAACGGTGGGAGAATTTGAACTCTCCCTGGGCGTCTAATAAATACCCGATCACAGCTAGGGGTTTTTAATATCTAAGTGGTGAAATGATGCTTACGTTGATCTTAGAGAGCGAATGTCTTGAACGGCACTGTACGTGGAGGGGACGAGGCAAGTCGATGCAGGCTGAGGCGAGTGAAGACTAGTCGACTGGTGGGGCGATGAGTCGAGACGAACCGAGGCTGGCTATGACTAGGTGACACGGGAGTGGGGGGTGCTCGCGGGGCCCGAAGGACTTGAGACACGCGGGGGTTTTGGGAACCCGGGGGACTCTGAAGACAGGGATGATTTGGGGGGGATCCACTTGGACCCTTCCGGGACCTTTTGGGACTCCCTCAGGACCTTTCGGGACCCCCCTGATAAATTTTGGGGCCAGTTTGAGGCTCCTCTGAACCCTGGCTCTCCCTCTCCACGCTGTGAAATCCATACACAAAAAAATGTATATGTGGAATGCTTGAGTAGAACAGTTGACCGTTGCAGTCTACGGAATACTGACGCAGAGGGCGAGGGTCGTGTCGAGGCAGGTCGAGGTGCGTCGAGATCATTCGAAACCTGTTGAGGCGAGTTGAGTAGGTCGCGCGACGAGCCGAGACTGTTCGAGGTGATTCGAGACGAGCCGAGATGAGCTAAGACGAGGGGACCCGGGGAGCTCGGGTGACCCGGGGGGCCTTCAGGGATCCTTCGAGCATTTTTGGGACACGAGACATCTCTGCCACCCCACTCCAACCCCTAAATGCTTGAGAGAGAGAAAGAAAAAATGTTAGCGAGAGACCTACTCTGTATCTGCGGTGAGGCCGAAATCAAATCAAATATGTATCTGCGTTGAACCTACTCTACCTATGTTGAACATACTCGGTAATATAGCCTCAAACCTTCTCTGTATCTACGTTGGACATACTTTGTGACTGTGTTAGATCTGCTCTGTGTCTGTGTTGAACTTGTTCTGTATCTGTGTTGGAACTACTCGGAATCTGCGTTGAACCTGCTCTTAATCTACGCTGCACCTACTTTGCCACTCTTCAATTGCCCTGAGGAGGAGTCTACATTAACTTTGCGTTGTGACTCCTGTGGAAAGTGAAGCAACAACTTTTTCTTAACTAAACCGCGTAGCTGTTAACATTGTGTTGCATTTTTGCCTGAGCTGACTTTGTCCGTTTAGCCACAAACCTTGTACCTGTCCCAACGATGATACCTTTGCGCACTAGCGTGCGTACAAATTACTCTCGAAGTTCTAATTGATTGAAGGCGAGGATACGTTCCGTCTGAATCTTACCTTAATAAATGAAGTGTGCTGTGGTCTACCTGGACCGCGTGGCGGTCTAGGTCGTACTGCGTTTCTGTCGGAGATGATTTTGTCCGTGCAGCCGTAGACCTTGTACTAGTCTCGACGTTTCTACTTGTACGCACTAGCGTGTGTTCATATTACTCTTGAAGTTCTAAATGATTGAAAGCGGATGTCCGTTTTGTCTAAGTTGTTCATATGCTCACCAGCGTGCGGCTTACATTGTCGAATATTACAAAATTTGCTAACTTTATAAGCGCTGTAATTTTTTTCTCGCACACTGAGGCGTGGGAGCCTACTGAAACCAATTATCATCGACCCCGACGGGGGAGCCTATTATGACTCGCGTTGAGGCTCTTGTGGAACTGAGGATCAAATCAAATTCAATAATTTTATAATTGTATCGGAGTTCATCCATTGTAAATAATGCTATTCGATTGCAGTTAAAATCCATTTACAATGTTTCAAACCAAAATCAGTTCCTCCTTATGAATAATATTTATAAATAATAACTTAGATTTTTGGATATTAGTAAAATATTATTTAAGCACAATTTTGTAAAGTCGTCAAAGTTTAATGTTCATTTTGCATTTTTATCGATTAATTTCTGATATTTAAAAAAAAATCTGCACATGCATTTGTCATGATTTTTGTTGTTGTGCTTCTTGATCATTCATCAAATTTTGTGTAATTAGTTTATGCAATCCTTTTGAATATAATTTTGAGCACATAATGCTCAACAACTATTATATCTCAACCATTTCAGAGGATTCGTTTTATTGATGTTCCGATATGTTCTTGGTTTATAATCCAATTTTTTTTTCGTCTAATGCATGATCACAATTTTTGCAATTAATAGTTTATTTTGAGGTAAATGTATAATGCTTAGGCCCTTTTGAAAAGTGCGGGCGGTTCACCTCGGAATGTGTACAATGGCGATTTTACAACCTCCGCTGGAAGTGTGTTACATTTTTCGACAAATCTATACGTGAAGAAATTGCCCGAGATGTAGATTTGGAAAATATTCACAACGGTTTTGTATCCATTGTTCCTAGTCTCTTCGATCGCATATAGCGTGAAAAGGGTCTCTCTGTGGACGGTTCCATTTCCCTCCATAATCTTCCACACCTCGTCTATGTCACCTCTGACTCTACACTTCGACGCGTTGTCAGTCGTCGTACGATTTATTGCGTAGCGGAGGAAATAGTCCTTTAGTTCTATGGTGAGCATTCTATAATTTAATAACGTCTTTCTAGGATATGGAGACCAGAACTGAACGGAATACTCAAGATGGGGTCCAACAAACTCATTGTATAGATTAAGAAAACTGTGTCCGTTTGTGTACGACATAGTGCGGGATATAATTCGGCATTTTGTTGCCTTTTTTTGGCAAAAAAAAAACTCATCTGCCAATCGATAGCCTGTTTCATACCCACTGCATTTATGGGTGTCTTGGATCATCTAATAGACCGGCCGGAATGTATCGTTTGGGGGTATTTAGGCTCAAACTTATAAACATCAGGTTCCAATGAAAGTCTGCTTCCCTTGGAAATCGCCACCGAACAGGCGATTTACAATAGAAAAAAAGTAACTGATAACGATGCTTGTTTATTTCAGTTTTATTCTTTGAGATGGCGAGTCTCATGACCCCTAGTACATCTCGGTCATATACCTTTGAAGGAATCGCTGTCTTTCGGTCACGAATGACCGAGAGCAATGGCAGGGAGAAGATACTGTCGTCCATCAAAGATGTTAACTCAGCAGCTTCAAAATATAATACACGTTCTATGTCCGCCCCCCCAATTGGGAATACGGAATTCAAGTTTCATTCACCTTGTTCAACGTCGTCAATTTTATCGGATGACTCTTTTGAAACCCGGTCGAACTTGTCAAGAAGCAAATCTTTCCCCGCCGTCCAGCCTGACTGTATCTTCCTCAAAAAATACCAGGAACAAAGAACAAAAAAAAATAGTTTTTTAACGAAGGACAATAACATGCATGAGTTAAAATTGAGTCTCCAAATGTCCGTGTACGATAAATACAACGAGGATCTTAGTTTTAGAACATTCGTTTTGGAGCAGCTCTCGGCTCGTCGCAAACTTAAGGCTGGAAAATCCCCAGAGGCGGAGCATAGTGTTAATATGCCGCTGCCATTGTATGGTTCCCAGAGCAATGCTGTATCTTCTCCTCAAGCTATTGTCCTAGAAAATGCGTCGGAAGGTGAATACTTCTCTGGTAGAATCTGCCGGATATGCCATGACGGTGAGTATTTACACTGTGCTAGAAAACGATTTAGCTTCTACAAGTGTTTGCTTAAAATACTTTTATCCGACCTCTGTTAACGCTAAAATAATCACGTCACGCTCGCATCCACTTATCGAACAGTTATAATTTTTTTTTTCTATTTACTCTTCTGCCCGCTGTATGTTTGGAAGAGGTAAATCGTTTACTTTGAGGAGTGGGTGAATGTTGAGAAATGCAGAGAAGGAGACCTTGTTGATGTGGGTAATGACTATTTTGGGGATTAAAAATATTCCCGACATTGCGAGGGAGGAAACTTGAGAAATGATGGAAGCAGAAAGGGTGCTCGATTTGGAGTACGTTTCGGATAAGAACCTTAACAAGCGTCGAGTATCAAGGAGGTTGTATGTGTGGAGTCTGCGAAGCCAGTTGTAAGAACGCAAGCGAGTGATGCCAAGCCACCGGCCACAGCCACATGGCGGCCGCCATGAGGAGGGCAAGGATAGTGAAGTATAGATAGAGGAATTCATTCTTGGTGCTGTAACTCTTGATAACAGAAGTCTATTCTGGTCTGGCCAGGATTGAGGGAAACACAGATTTTGCAAAGGAAGTTGGTTTCATCTATACATAACAACACATTGTTACATCAGTGTATTGAAAAGCATCAACTTTTAGAAAATTGCCGATTCTTGGTGTCCTTTAGTTGCTGTACATTCAAAGTTTTGTTTTTCGCAGCATTTTAGTTTCTTATATGAAGGTATTTAGACACAATGCGTTTTATCAGAAGTCACGCGTGATTTTCCAAAAAAATACAACTTTCATTAGGGCATTTGGTCGCATGTGATTGTGAATTAAAGTTCCATGCAGGGGCAAGCCGTGTGCATCTGGCTCGATACATTCAAAAACTATGGGCTTCCGCACAATTGCGATATCAGTTTATATTAGAGGTCCATGCAGCTACAGTATACTGTGCAATGTCTTAAAAAAATTGTGCTATGAAGAAGACGTTAAGACGAGGAGGATATGACATGAGTTTTTTATGTCAAAAAAGTCAGGACACAAAATTGTTGTCAAATATCAGGTCCACGGGGATAATTATCTACTTCATCTTGTACTAATTCCGGCAATTCAGGAAGACGTGTGCTATTAAACATATAATGGAAGTGACGTTTTTCTTGCAGCTGAAACCACACCAAAATCGTTCAATTTAACTACTAGATCTTCATTTTTATGCGATAAGGTGATGAGTTTTCAAGGTAACTATTAAGTGGTTCATCATAAGTAATTTTCAATAAGATACAATGTTTCGCACGAGATGCCTTTTCAGCGAGTCATGTATTTTGACGGGAATATGTTGTTACCTCGTCGATGCGATGATTTGATGATATAAACGATACAGGAACTATTTGTCAAGTCGATAATGTACTTTCCTGAGAAAAGTGACTACGGTGTTATAAGTTCGCAGCTCAGAGTAGCCGGAGGCACTGCATGAAGCCATTATCGTAGTGCCAAGCCGTCCCTCTAAATTCATTTCATTGCATTGCATCGCGCTGGGTTGTCCCTCAAACTGGCTTTACGCCAGCCGACAGCCAGTCCAGCCATGCTTCACTCCCCAGCAGCTGAGCCGCCTTCATCTATCCAACCTCCTTGGGAGTACGAGTATCGAATGTTGAAGTGAAAAGGTTTGGAGAATAATATTTTTTTTAGATAAAGTGTCAAGCTCGACAGGAGTTGTGCGATTCGATGGAATAAGGGAGGATTATATGATTTCACCAGATGGTAAGAATGTTGATCAGGAGATTTTATACGCGAGTACTGAGACCGATCGGACGCACGGTGGTGATGAATGACGAGAGCGTGGTAGACCCGGAGGAATACCTAGGTATGTTTGGATATGCGCTGTGAAGAATGCAATGGTGGACAAAGGCATCACTGTGAAGAAATCTAGAGATGCGCAAGGCAAGGAGAGTGAGTGGGAATGGATTACACTGGTGCGGCCCTGAAGGACTTTCCCGACTTTGACAGTAGTAGAAAACGAGATAGCCTATCGGTGATGGCAGCTGTGGTGCAGCAGTTGGCAGGCTTTAAAAGATGCCACGCTTAGCTCAGACAAAGATCTCTGAGCTTGCTCATGAACTGTAATAAGTGACGAGGTTAAGCTCTTAGCCAGTCGTTTGTTTCCACCAGAGAAAAAATACTCTAAGTATGTAAAGGCTTAGACTATGGTGTCATGAGTGTCTTGCAGTCACTCGCACCTATAATAATAGACATTTCAATCCTTTTGAGTCTCTGCATCGGTTGAGCTATTGTTTTACCCCCCAATCGGGAAGAGGGGTTCTCTAGAGTTGAATACAATCGTCCGGGAGTAGATGAAATATACTTATTTGTATGCAAATGCTAATTCATGTCCATGTTTTCGATACGAACAAAGTGTGAAAAGTTTCATTATACTTTACCGTCTGATGTTTTCCCTCGAAAATAATAAGTAATTGATAGGATAAAGTGTGTAAAGTCTCGCTTTGCATCAATAGTTTGTTCCGTCGTACCCAATACTTCGTGATAATGATACATTATTATTTTCAACCCGAGTTATTTGAATGGTTCTACCATTCATTCGATTTTTTGCAACTGTGCGTTCATTTTGTCCTCTTCACTTCAAACCATTCCAGGTGCCGGTACCCTAATCTCACCCTGCCTCTGTTCGGGAACGGTTGCTCTCGTTCATAAAGGCTGTCTCGAGCGATGGCTAACTCAAACCAGCACCAGTTCATGCGAAATATGTCTGTTTCCCTTTCGAGTAGAACGCAGAGCATTGCCATTTTATAAGGTGAGAACAATAACGGTCAATTTTGACTTTCAATTATGTAATAAGGGGTGAAGTGAACTGAAAACAAATCCAGTACTAAATGCCCCCATTTTAGTTTAAGAGATGGGCGCAATGTAAGTGACTTGACAGATAAGTGCTTGCTTGGAAAAAAGACTAAAGCGGTCTTTTCTTATCACCGAATATGTGTTCATTGAATGAAGATTGTAATCAACTCGAGTTGGTCATGCTCTTAGTACCTTCAATCATATCTGTTGTGAAAGTCTGATAGTTGTTCAACCTCTAATGAACGTAGTTCAAGCAACGACCAATGAGTTCACCAAGGCTCGTCTGCTTTTAATAAACCTTCTTTTCGAATTCGTCCGTCGATTCAGATTCGTACGATGGGTGGCAGTTCCGATTACACGAATAATTAATTTGAACTTTATCTTCCCTTGAACATATTCGTAGCGAAGCTCAAGATTTGATCTAATTGAACGGATACTTGTGAACATTTGTTAGTCTATCTCCCCAGAGGGGCTTCAAATCAGACGATTACAAAAGAATTTAAGTAACTTTTTTTTTTGACTGGTTCAATCATATAGACGAATGCAGCCAAGTTTTGACATCCGACATATTTCAAGAAAATATTTGACATTTAGTCACTAAAAAATAAAAAATGGCTAAACGCCTTTGATAAGTTTCAGGTCAAAAAATTCAATTTATACAACTCTCGTCAAACATTGTTCAACCACGAAATGACGGCAATAATCATGTGTGCAAGTCGAAATGCTGTCGGCGTCAAATTTGTAAAAAAAAATTGTTAGAAATATAATATTCATCCCACATAGCTTTGAGATGAATTTTCGTCTGTTTGACGATTGGTCGCCTGTAACACGACTCTGAAAATATCGCAATAAAAGTGTCGACCAAAATGCAACTACCGTTGCGTTAGTCAGTCTGATTATCAGAAGTTCACGCCTACATTCGAAATGCTTTGGCACGGATTTTGAGTTCTTTTGGCTCAGAAGCGGAATCATTCCTGTCTCTACTAAATTATTTTCCACTTCTCAAAAGCGGAGCTACGAACTTGTAATTTTTCTGCTGTTGTTATACATGTATCTAGTATGAGAAAAGTTTCGAAATGCCAGTTCTTGCCAGTACCCTCTAGATTGAAGGCTGCAATAATGATCATCAATATTCGCTGATCTAAATTTAATCTTTTCCTAAACTATTTGCGTCTTTACAAAATTGGCCTTCGTTTTAAGCCATTTTGAAGGTCGAGGATTTATGTGTAGTTGCGAACAAAAAGTCGTTAATGATTGAGGATTAAGAATAATCTTCTTTGATCATTTTCCGCTCGATATTTGAACCTATCAAAAATGTAATTTATAATATCCATTAAGAAGCTTGGTCCAGATGGGAAAAGTCAAGCTTGTTTTTTCAGGTTCTATTCGGGTGGATGGATTATTATTCATCTATTCTTTTCATAGATCATAAACACTGTATTTTAGTGTTTTAATTATTCATATTTCTTAGGCTCAATTATTTAACTGTGCCCTTTTTTCATGGTGATCTATTTTGTATTAGTTATATAATTATGTATCGTTAGACTCCAGCAGGGGCCCAGGGTTGCGAGCGACGACTTCGCGTTGGGGCTCCGGTGGAGCGCGAAAGCGGCTACTGCTCCTACTACGTAAACCTAAACCTACTCCGTTTCTACGTTAAACCTACTCCGTTTCTACGTTAAACCTACTCGTGAATGTACGTTAAACCTAATCTGAACGTACGTTAAACCTAATCTAAACGTACGTTAAACCTAATCTGAACCTACGTTGAACCTACTCTGAATCTACGTCAAACTTACTCTGAATCTACGTAAGCCTACTCGTAATCTACGCTGCACCTACTCGGCCACTCTTCAATTGCCCTTCGGGGGAGTCTGCATTAACTATGCGTTGGGACTCCGGTGGAAAACAGAAGCAACTACTATTACTGTTTCCGGTTCTAGACAAATTATAAACCAATTTCCCCCCCCCCCTACTGTACTGTGGAGAAAGGAAATTCGTTTGTAATAAAAGACTAAGAACAACCTTCAATTATCATTTTCGGCTCTTGATTTGAACGCATTGAAAATGTAATTGATATTATCCACGAAGAAGGGTTGTCCAGATATAATACAGTAAAAAAAATCCCTTTTAAATTAAATTCCACGTCGGATTTTTCTTTTCGGGTAAAGCCTTGCAAAAAAAGACTTATTTCGCTACTGTACGTGAACCGCACTTCAAAATACCATGACTACTCCTGTAGTGCATGGACTCCGATGTTTAGTGGCTGATACGAAAGTACGCAAATCCACAAGTTTTATCCAATTATTTTAACAACAAGTCTGCTCTGAGCTTGGCCATCTTTCATGTCTGACACCAGATCCGTTTGTCATAATTCTTAATCTCTGCTAATACTGTATGGATTTCGACGCTTCAGCGCTTAGATTAATGAACAGCAAAATAGTCATAGCCAAACTTCGACAAGCTCAGAACTTGATGTATTTTGTGGCTCGTTCGATGCCGCTTCATGTGGGTGATACTTCAGGATGCCAAGGCTTCGTCAATATTACATGAAAATTCAGTATTTTGTTGTTCAAATACAATAGGGACACTTTTCACAGAGGTCCAAGTTATTTCTATCCAATATTAGTCAGCTTTTTTCAATATTAGCGATTAAACTCGCGCTGAAAACGTTTGTTCAGTAATACGAAGTTTTGGATGTATCCCTCATTAAAGTTTTGGATGTCTCCCTCATTAAAGTTTTGGATGTCTCCCTCATTAAAGAATATTCCTATGCTCGAATGAGACAGTCAGAGTGACGTTACATTTTTTTTATGCTGTGGAACAAACTCTGCATTTTTTTATTGACAGAATACTCGAGCGAATTTTCAAGATACCAGCCAACAGCTCGTCACGTTTGGAGCAAAATAACCTTTTTTTTATGATCATGAGGTGTAATCCTCATAATTTCCCCCCAGATTCGTTCATGTGTTTTTGTTTGTTACGTATTGAACAGCAAGTAATTAATAACATATAAGATAGGAGATCCAGGGTAAACGCGGGAATGGCTGGACTCTTGAGGTAGCCAGACGCTGTTCATTCAGAACACAGCACAGTGACCAGATGCATGCAGCAACTGCAGGAAATACTCCATTGTTTGTGATTTTTCATTTTTCAGATACCAAGCACTGAATATCGATACGAGCTCCATCCATACTTGAATGCGTGCAGGTACTTTGAGCGTTTTCGAGCGTCAGGCCGCTTTGCGTTAGCCCAATGCGATTAATAAAAAAAAAATCCGAGTAGGGATTGTGTCGGAGAGACCGCTGCAGAATGGTCACAGAATACTGATCCCTGGCAATGTCTGTTCTTGTCTACATGACACTGATCCCAACGGAAGGGCATACATTGGGCATTGATGCGGTAGTAGATGGAAGTCCATGTGCTAAATTATCTGCCATTTGTCTGCTTTGATCCTTCTGACCGTTCAGTTGCCTGCAATAGCGAATAGCTCTGTAATCAAGCACTCTAGGTGGACTCGGGCTGAGGCAGTAAGAATCTCTGATTCAAAGTTCCCTTCCTGAGTATTATATTATTATATGATGAAAGTATTACTGGTCATTGGTGCTTTTTATCCTTCAATCAGTTTAGCATTTGGTTGGATGTTTCTATTCGGTTTGATACTGATTTCTATGTTAACAATTTTGTCTCTTTAATTGTTGTTGATTTAAATGATGCAAATTTCAATTAAGATTTGAATTAAGTTCCCGATATTGGTTAGTGTCGTATTGTCAGTCAACTTGAGTGCAGTAAATGCTTCTTCAATTCCTTCATTAAATAAACGCGCGACTTTGGGTAGACGCTTTTATTTTTTAGTTATAGTCTGATCAAAGTTTCGAAGAGGAGCGAAATAAAATCGTTAAATTCTAAACGAAGAAAATAATAAAAATATCCGCTCCGGAGTGTATCAGTACTGCCTGTCTTCATGGAATGGACTGTTCGGAATGTTTACAAAGTTCTATATTCTATATAAATATATACAACATTATTGGATGACTCTTTGAATCGAAACTTTGATATGAGTAAAAGGACTTTGTAATGCCGATATCAGACTCCTCTCCAAGGACGTGGATAGATTTTTCCGGGTCAGACGAACAATTGAGTCTCCTTCTCCAGCAAGCGCGGGTAGCGTTTTTGACCCACGCTGCGGATGGCCGGCTATCGTCTATTTGAAAGGCCGCCGAAGTGCCTCACGCAGTGATGAAACCGTCAGCTTCCCATGAATGTCTGTTGGGAGTAGTGGCTGACACGCTACCTACTCTGTTACGGAGCTGGAATATTTCTTATTCCGTTCCTGTATAGAAGCGAATTCTACATAACATTGATTGTAGTCACATAATTATTTCAGTACAAATATTCTAGATAAATTCTCAATCAAATTCTCCCCAAGTTCAAATATAAACCTATAAATATTGTTTCTCTAATTTCGTTTTGAAACATGTGACTTTCCGCCATTTCTTTGCAGGTGTTCAGCGATACCACAAACACTAAGCTCCGGCGCACAATTCTCATCGACCTGACCTGTTTCATTTGCCTCACTCCGCTGGCGTTATCTGCGATCTGCCTCTGCCTTCTAAGCGCAATGCAGGTATTCAATGTCATAATTCTGGTAAGATTTGCCGACCTTCGTTGCCTCTGCAAAGATTTTCATATATCAGAACGTCGAGTTTCAAAATAGTTACTCCGGGTGTTTGTCTATCAACGTCATGTATAGGGCATTTATTGAACTCTGCCTTGCAGCGTGGTAGTGTAGTTGATAATGAAACATTGAAGGTTTAAACTACAGAAATCTTGAACTAAATAATCGATGGGGAACGATTTAACTTCTGAAGCTCGTGTGCCGTAACGAGTCAAAATTTGTTTATGGTGAGTGTAACTGGAAAAACAAATTAGACTTTCCCCACTTTGAATTTAACTTCATATAGAAAAATTTCATTATATTATGTGTTGACAAAGCCTCTTAATGAGAAATATTGATCATATATCAGACGAGTTCAAATATAGAGAAAAATGGACATTAAAGATTTCACTTGGTTCTAAATCATGAACGAATTTTTGCTCGAAAGATAATTCGTTTATTGTTAGTCGATAACCCAAAAACAAACTAAACTTTTCCCACGAGGAATTTAACTTCATATTGGAAATTGTGACCTCAACAAAGGTAATGAAATGGGCTGCATTTACCGTACAACCCGACTGGAATAGAAGTCCACCCATTAATTATGCACAATTTGTTTGATGAACTAATGTCATAAGTGAGATAAAACTACCAGGATTTTTTACGACAGCGCCGATCGACTGATAAATTACATCAAAACTGTCATTAGTGCTAATTTCAAATATTCCTAATTTTCAGCATGTTTTGTTTGATGGGATAGATCAGTAGTTAAGAAGCACGGTGCCCTAGAATTCTTTTTGGTTATTGTGCGCCTTCAAGTTTGTACTGTGCGAGAGAAAATTCGTTTATGATTAAAAAGCAAGTGAAATCTTAAATTATCGCTCGAAATTTGAACTCTGTGAAAATGTAATTGATATTATTCATTAAGGATTGTCTGAGACGAGGGGATCTGCGAGATCGGGGGGGGTGGGGTGTCGAGGGACTTGGGGATTCTCAGCGACCCTCTTGAGCCCTTTTACTACCCGAGGGACCTCTACCCTCTCCCTTCATTCCCCGCACGGCATAACCTATCCCCACGGAGTGTAGTTGTGTCCTCTAAATTAATTGAATAGTTTTCAATCCAGGATGTACTTAGGCTGAGGGGGAGAGCCGCTTTGAGGCTGCTCGACGCTTGTCGAGGCTTGTCGAGACTAGTCGAGACGAGTTAAAGCAAGTCGAGTTGCGGGCCGTCGAGATGAGTTGAAACATGTTGGGATACGAGTATCCGGGGGACTTGAGGGGGGGGGGGGATCGGCTGACCCTCTCCTCCTTTCCCTTTCTTTATTTTTCACGATGCGAAATCTAGTCCGCTACAATAATGCAAGTCTACTTGACCCCGAATCTGTTTGTAAATCTTTGTACACATTTTAGACGTCTTGGTCTGTGGCCACTAGCGTGTGCGCAGACCGCATGTTAGTTTTGTAACTGACCTGATCCCTGCAGTTGTTAATCTTGAATTTGTTACATTTACAGTAATTGACGTATTGAGTGCAGCTATAAACCTGTTACTATGTAGTACACACACACACGCACATGCGTGCGTGTTTACTACACTTCCAAGATCGAAATAATGGCAAGCGGGGATTCGTCTTTTGAAAATATTATTCCTGTACACATGTGCCATAGCTGAAGTTTTCCAATTCTGATTTCGGTAATGCATTTTTTTTCGCACAGAAAAGTCTTCGCACCCACCATAATCGACGATCTTCGTGCCCACGGGGGTGCTTAGATGGCATGCGTCAAGGCTCCGGTGGCATCAAGCCTCTAAATCTAACATTATAATGATCAATATGATGTAAACTTGAATGTTGTAAATATTTTGATAGATGACACAATTTGCACGTAAACTCAGGAAACCATCAGTGGCTTACGGCATTAGACAATCGGTTTGGTATAGCGCAAGGTGGTACCAAATTTAGCCGGGCAAAATCTGAATTTCTTCACGTAATCAACAGTGCACAATATTGTGAATGGTGTTTAGTTTCAATCGAGTTTCTGTTAGTTAAGGAGTAAAGTTTCCTTGCCTGTAGATACACTCTCTTGTAGGCGTTACCTAAAACAAGTGCTAACGGAATCAGCACCTGGCTCATCTGATTCGGAGCCGATAGATCACGAATCAAACGGTGACGAACAACTGAAGGTCTGGCACACTCAAGTTCATTATCCTTTTATTTGTAAGCCTTTGGATTACAAAATACTTGTAATTATATCATTTGGATCTGTTCTCACGGTGAACGTTCGTATATGGCACAGACAATCGTCATCGATTGCGGCTCCTACTGACATAAAGTGTAGACGATGTTGATTACTAATCGTGTCGTCAATACGTCCATTTACCGTTTTGAATGCACTTTGGAACTGATCCAAGCTGTAATCGATTGTTGCTCTATTCGAGTCGCGTTTTTGTATTTTTGCTTTTATGTTTAAAGCTGTAAGAGAGCCTTTTATCTTTTTTTGCAGGTTCCGCTCAAGCAAAATGCCGGAACAGTCACTGTGGAGACATGAAATCGCTTCGGAAGGCGCGCCTATATATATATGTATATATATATATATATATTCGTAGTAAAATCTGCCACCCTACTAGCGATCTCGTTTGCAATCTTGTTCCA
>SDVV010016608.1:0-14202 GCA_016164225.1 Gammarus roeselii
CGAAATGATACAACACATAAACCAAATTATACTTATAATTTGGTTTATGTGTTGTATCATTTCGCCTTATATGTATCTTTTACGTCTTGTTACGATTATTGGCGTGACTACTGAAGCTATAGAAGATTTGATTCGTCACAAGGTTGACTATGCATATTAGTTTCACAGTTTGTTATGTTATGTTTTTGGATAGGTATCTGTATTGGTTAGTGAGGTTCTTCTCGTAAGTCTTGATTTTAGGTTAATGTGATGGTATAGAATTTGATAGGTTTATTTGAATCGCTATTTAAATAAAAGAGTATATTAGTTTGTTTTATTTTCCGAGAAAGATTTTTTACTGTGAAAATCAAATTTCTATTAGGATTATTGCGGTATCTTTGTTGAAGCATTGAAAATTGTTGCTAGGACTAGGTGTTCACGTAGAGTTTTAGTTTTGTTTTTGATTAAACTTTGGTTTTCATAATTTTCATAGGTTTACTTTTTTTTTTTTTTGTTGTAAGAGTTAGTTATGTTTATCGGTTTCGTGCCTTGTTAGATTTATTTCAATTCAGATGTTGCCTAAGTTTCGAATGGTTGTAGAAGGTTAAAACGTATATCTTGCATGATAATTTTTTTTAGGTTTCTGTAAAGAATTGATTTTGATTTTCAATTATGTGTGGAACATTTATTAGATTCGTATGTTCCGTGCTGGGTTTCACTGTATAAATCAGAATTTTTATTCCGGTAGATTTGTCGTAGTGATAAAAATTATTGTTAGCTCTGTGTGATGATAATGGATACTAGTATTATTTAGTCGACTTAGGAGAATAATAGTCATCTAATGTAGGGTATTCGTATAGGTTGACGATTTTTTGTCGATTGTTTAGTTCCGTTTATTTGTTATTAGGCTGATAATATTTTTCGTTGAACATTAAGTAGAATTAGTATGGGAGTGAAAGATCATCTCGTGTGTCATGGTTGTTTAATGAAGCTCTAAGAGAATGTGAATAGGCATGTTATATTATGATGGACCATTTTATTAGATTTGCATCTTCCTCGGTAGGGGTTTTCCTGTAGGAATAAGATTTTTACCGGATTTTATGGGACGTTTTCTTGTATCGTTAGAAATTGTTCCTAGATGGGTTGAAATAGAATTTTCGAGCTTGAGGCATCGAGGGTACCTGGGGCTAATTAGTTGGATTCAAGTCGAGTGGCAACATGAAACTGGGGCGAGACAATTGGAAGTTAGCAAGGGGAGCAGAACAACACTGCAAGGAGAACAACACAGAACACGATGCTAGACGGTCGGACGGATAACGCGAGGCCTTGAGAAAGGGCCACGGGCCAGACAGGGGCCTTGAGGAAGGATCACTGAACGGACCTTAGGCCATTAACAACGGGAGGAGGGTGGGCTGCGTCTGTGGCTCAAGATTATTCAATGCGGGCCAACCTCGGCTCAAGATTGACGAACTGATTGCCTGGGCCGTTCCTTGAGCGAGATACCGCAAACGGACGACATTGGCTCCAAGATTGTCGACCGTATTGGCGGTCTGGCTCCGGTACGAAGCGAGCCACGAATGAGTCGCTCGCACCGCGTCCGAGTCAGTGATACAGCTGCCACGTCATGGCTCTGAGCCGACTCGGCATGGGCCTTGGTCAACCAGCGGTTGCGGGGACGGCTCGTATGTGAGCCACACGTGTTAACGACCTGTACTGTAACGGAACTCGAGTGAAATCAGCAGGCGTGGTACTATTTATCGCATGAGAAAACTCTGGTATCGTACATTAAGTACGTGGGCACCTGCGTCGTGATACCCCCTTGGGATTCAGGTGGTAATTGGTGAAAATTAGGAGCCATTGTACAACACCTGTGCAATTTGTATAGAAAGCCAAGTAACCTATTGGTTTTCCGCTCTTAATTTGACGAATCTCAATCATAACTGTCTTAATTTATCTCCAATTTAATTAATCAAAATATACAATTATTCCAACATGTAACTATCGTCAATAATTTCATCATCCATGCAATCAATTCCATATTAAACCTCTATGTCTTTCCTATTTCCTTTATTCTCCATGACCTTTCCTTCACTATCCCTATATTCTTCAATCATATTCCTCTACGTTTCATTACAGAATTATTTCAATTTAAAATGTTGAATGATTTTGAAAGTTGCTGATAGCCAGTATGAAGTTGTCATTTGTTATTTGGACTGGCAAAACATAATTAAATGTTGCTCAATCACATTTGAAAAGAGGTGTTTTATCCCCTTGTATCAAACTGTATAGAACACTATCCATGCAGTTAGTCTTCAAATAACGCACGCACTGTGGGGATGGCAATCTGTGCGCAACAAACCCGAGGCTCGCATCGTAATGCAAGTGTTGTTGAAGCCGGGGACTTCAGACGACCGTAGTCTCCAAAGCACAAGCTACTCGGCCTCAGCAAATGACATATTTGATATGAAATTGAATCTCAGTGTTACTTCGGCATCAATATTATTACTAAGCCCTAGCAGGGTGTCAGTCTAGTTGGCTCTAAATGACGACTAATATTCAAACTGATATCCAACCATCCGGTGCACCGACCTGCGCCAGCCTCTCGGCGGTGTAGTTTACTATTAGCTGAGAGAAGCTGTTGCGCTCCAAAACTTCGAAGCCGAACACATCCATCACGCCTAGCACCTTCCTTCTTCCAGTGTTGCCCACCTGAAGACGGAAGGTAATAAGGTGGCACCTTGTTGAAATGACCCACAGGAAACATCAATGTCTGCTCCTGAAATGGCTGAAACGCATAATGGCAGCAGATAGCCTACAAATGACGTACATGTATTGATCTAAATAATAAATATACACACATGTAGCCTTATCGGACCGTCGTGAATCATAACACCGTGCAATTTTTTGTAATGAATAAGGGATAATATAGAATATATATAATACCGAAGGGAAACAAAAATGTAATTTAAATAGGTATTAAATAAATATGGCTTAGATGACAAGGGTTGCCGACATCCACAGCTGTAAACTTTCACGTGGCCGAGGACATACGACAGAACAAAAGCACGAGAAGGGCCAAGATACGGGCGGGATTCACTCACCATATAGTTTCTAGATAAAGAATTAGGTTATTTCGACACTAGGCCGAATCGCTCAGGAAGGTAGTGGTTAGCAGACGGCAAGGCGCACCTCACACTCCTCTCATACTCACACTCTTATAAACTTAGCCGCCACACATACTCGAAGTAAAGAGTGTGATCCGAGTTCAGTGTCAGCAGCAGGACCCGGCAGTAAAACTGGTTTACCCCTGACGTGTGACTGGCCACTGTGACGGCCCTCTCCTCCCCCCAACGACAACCCTGTTTTTCAAAGAGACGCAGCAGGACCCGACAGTGAAACTGGTTTACCCCGTGTTATGATCAGCCTCCACTAGAACGTATATTTCGAAACATTGCTAACCGAACATTACCACCAAGAGCTGCGTTTTGTGTGCCCTAGAAACAGTGTAGATCTTAGGCCTGTTACCCCTAGCTTGAGTTACACGAAGAAATCTCTTGCCTTGCATATTTTTCGGTTCCCCTACAAAAGCAGGTGGTCCTACCATATGGATTACAGGACGTTGGAGACGTTGACGAGTTAAGGTCATTAGACCATCCTGTTAAACTTGACAATTCAGCATTGTGTAGCCGGTATCCCATAACGTAGAAGAGCAGTGTTAGCTCAGGGGTATCTTATATTGTAAACAGTAAGATGGGAGGAGCCTGTAAATTTAGTTAACGACCAATGCTTATAGGAGGCCAATAAGGTCAAGGTTTCAAGACACCACGCCTCTTTGGGGAGGGCCCAAAAAATGAGTGGTTCCCTTATTGGAGGATCACTTCATACACATTAAACAAGGCCCTCCCATATTTATTTCAAGGTGTAGATCTAAAGTTTAGAACGCATCACACTTTAATAGCGGATTCATTGGGCGGAGGTAGGAATGATTTTGGACTGCGAATGATATTTTAATCTCATATTTATAGGCGTTTGGTATTGCCCTTGAGCGTTAATATCTGTTCCTTAGGTGGTTACTTAACTGTAATTCCTCAGTATTTATATCCCGCGTTTAGTATCTCCCTACAGGGTGGGTCTTCGCCTTTGCGTCGCTTTTGCTTCGCTTTTCGTTTTACGCTTACGCTCTACGCTTTACACTTACATTTCTTTTTGCTGTTTATTTACACTTTTGTTCCTTGATGTCCGTTATATTACAATCAATGTTTAGTGCTATAGGGCCAGTTCAACTGTTAACATGTTACTTGTTTTATTCAAAATAATATTTTAAAAACACTGTTTAATCATTTGTACCTTGCATTTATACCTGATCATATAAACATAAAAGCTTACACATAACACCCTGACATGTCACAGTGACCATGTGTGGGGGAGGGGCACCAACGATCATTCCATTGTTGTTGTTGCTCAACCCCAACTCCCCAGCTATTCAGGAGCCACAACCAGCGCACAACCCAAAGCCCGGGAACCCCCCGGCATGGGCATATTAGGATATTTCAGCGGGTGTCGGCATTTATATTATGCCTACATCCATGAGGAAATTGACGCTGTCGTTCGGTCGTTCCCACAGATCACGTACCGACGTGATATTGTGGTTGAGTCGGCTGGGTGCTACTGCTGGGCACGACGTCATGACGTGCTCGACCGTCTCGGGCGAACCCCGGCATCGCAAACAAAGGTCGGAAGAGACATTCCCTAGTCTTTCCTTCCATGAATAGAGGGCCGTGTGGTGCCCGCACCTCAACCGCTACAGGTGGACCCGATCGCCCCTGGGCAACCCCAACTCCTCAACGTCCACCTCAGGCGGATGACCCTGCAGGACCGTGTTAATACTGTGTTCACCCAATGCAATGACTGTGAAGTGTGTGTATAACTGTTTGTGCATAAATGTGTTGTTTGATTGTCAATCAATTAATTATTTCCTAGCGGTCATGGAGTGTGTATATTGTATATTCAGGGATAGGTATGTATTTTATGTATAACTTTTTATGTATAACTTATGTCGCCTATTCACCCCTTCATTATTCATACAATGTTTTAGACCCATCTTCACAATATGTTAGCGCATTTCGATTTCCCAACCCATGTTGTATTCATACTTTCTGTTCAATTCATGTCGTCCATCCACATCTTTGTTATCGTACTATAATGTAGACTGCTCATTACAATATGTTAGCACATTTCGATGTCCAAACCCCATGTTCTCGGAACTCTAACCTCGTGCATGCGTGATTTCCCAATCCATGTACTTGTTATTTCCCACACTCATGTATTTTGTTATTTATCCACCAATTGTATTCGTTATTTTTTAACCCAGCGTGTCGGTGGTTTTCCCAACGCTATGTAGGCGTGATTATTTTGTCAAAATATATATTTTCATTATGTGCACTGATGATACTAGTGTGAAAAATATTTTGCTCCATGTTTTCCGAACCGGCGGCCCCTAGAGATGAGCTGCGATTAATTCAAATTGAACACCCGTTTTCGTTAATTGAAATAGCGTTGTTGATAATGAAGTTTCATGTTTTATGTTTGTGAATTTAATTTTTTTTTTAAATCTTGAAACCCTATTGCCAGACGATGGAAATAAATGGTTTAATAAGAATAATAATGATAATTGTCTCTAATACAGGAAATGGTCGATTGGTGATGGCCGAAGTGTGTTGCTGGTGTGTTGTGTAGGTGTCTGGGTTTGACGGAAGTTCAGTAAGTGGTGGCAGAGATGTGTCTGGTCTACAATCTTGTTAAAAAATGAGTCCCACTCATATCAAGATGATGTTTGAGAGGGAGGACCTTGTTTTCCTCATGCAGGTGAGAAATTGGTGGGGTTTGTGTACAGCCCGTTGCGATGTGCAAGGCCGTGTTCTGTATTCTTTGTAGGGAGTTAATGTGTGTTGGAGATCAGAGGACCAGGCATTGTTTGCGTAGGAGATGATGGGCCGAATAAATTGTTCGAATCATGCGGTAATCGTTTCCTTGAAGTGACCGTAGGTGGTTGTGGTAAGTACGCGGAACACGTTCAGTCTTCGTATGGCTTTGGCGCCAAAGTTGTTTGTGTGAGGCTTGAATGACATCCCCGTGTCATAAGTTACTCCAAGGATTGTGGTAGTGGGACTGTGGGGTATGTAAATGTTATTAAGCATGACATGGGGGTGAACGCGGAGTTCACTGTTGTCTGTTGTTGATAATGTTAGGGAAGACTAACTAGCGGCACCCTCATTCTTTTGTCCAGCAGCCAGACTTTAAGAGAGTTCAGGTACTGCTGGAGATGTGCAGCGGCGGTCTCGTATTTGTGGTTTTGTGTGATTATTGTGGTCTTACGCGTATCAGCTGACATAGATGTTGGGTTCTGTTGGGATTGGCAGGTTGTGCGTGAGGGCGGTAAAAAAGAAGGGGGAAGGACGGATCCCTGTGGGACAGTGTGTGCTTGTCTGCCAGAGAGAAAATTAGCTATTCATTTATTCTAGTTTGGATGTGTGTATGTGTTGAGTGTTTTGTATGTGAGGACGTGTTTTGGTACTTTATCGAAGGCCTTACTAATATCAATGGCACATATCAGGGTACATTGAGCTGTTTTCTTTTCGCTCTGGCGATCATGGACGATCTGGGTGAGGTCGGTGAGGAGTGTGGTTGTGGAGTGTTGGGTCGTGAAACCGTGCTGTGGTGGAGTGGGATGTGAGCATTAATTTTATTAAGAACAGTCTTTCCAAAATTTTTGAAGGGTTCGGGAGGGTAAAAATGGGTCTGCATGAGACTGGATCTGTGGGAGCTTTGTTGGGTTTCAGGATGGGTATGATTTTCCCTTGTTTCCAATTGTTTGGAATTGTGTTGTGTAGTATGCAAAATTTAAATATGACTGTGAGGGTCACGATGGCGTGTGGACCTTGATGTTCAAGGTGAATGTATGATATGCCATCTGGGCCCGTTGCTGACATTTTGTTGGTCAAGCGGAAGGCGGCTATGGTCATGACTGGCGTGAAAGAAGGATCAATGTTTGGGTCGATCTGTAATTTGTGTAACTGTTTGAGTATCCTCCTGTTGTCTGGATGGTGTGTCAGGTATCAGGTGTTTGTATAGTGTTTGTTGAGTATGTCCGCTTGTTGTTAGTCTGATGAGATTTGTGTGGGTGTTGGGTGGTAGGATTTGCTCATGTGTGCCTGCCTATGTGGTTTGTGTTTTTGTTGTCCATGCTTCTAATGAGTTTCCATAGTTTTGATGGTGAGGTCCGGAAGTTGGTGTATGCAAGCACATCCCGTCATAGGTTCGTCTGTTGCTTTTAAATATTTTCATCTATTTCTGCGATGCAGATATTTGAATCTGTGTGATTCGGTCATTGGTGAAGGGTCAATTAAGGAGACTGCTGAATTTTTAGCTTAATATAGGCCGGGAAAGCTGGATTGAAGCCACGAACGACCCTGACGGGTATGTGTTGCCTGTCTGCGTGGGTAAATACTGCAGTGAAGTGTTTAGCGATCGTATCGATAGATGTATATTGGGTGATGTCAAAGTCTTGTAGGTTGGTTTCTGTAGATATCGTGTACTCGTCTCAGTCTGCTCTCTTGTAATCACGAAAAGTGTGAGGGGCTTATTTTAGATTGGGGATTGGAGTTGATAATTGTTGACTCTTGGGAGGTGGTCAGACGACATGTCTTGGTGAGCAAGATTGTGTCTTGGTGAGCAATTTAGAACAAGATGGTGAGAGCAGAATTAGACGTCCGGAGAGGTCTGTTGAGTGTTTGGGTCAAAAGGTTTGCGAAAGGGAGTGTCTGCATTGTTTAGTGTGATTCGCGTGTCTAGTTGATCAATGAGAACACTGCCCCTTCGGTCAGCGCTCTGAGAGGTGAGCTAGGTGAGATCGTGAGCATTGAAGTCACTTAGAGCGAAGCTGTTTGTGGTTGTATTGAAGAAAGTCTTGGTGAGGTGTGTATTGCGGTGGACATGAGCTTACGCCAAAGGCGGGAAGCACGTCGGGGTAGTTTCAATCATTCTGCAGTAGCGCCTATCCGTTGCCCTCTCTCTCTACCTCCATTCGTGTATCTCTCCTTCCTAACGACTGCTTCACGCCATCCATCCAACCAAACTTTGGCCTACCTCTAGGCCTACGTCCAATCACCTCCGCCTTCATCACCTTCTTCACCTATATCCCATCATACATCCTCAATATGTGAACGAATATTTCTGAACACGTGAATCTATTCAGTTCTCTAACTTCTTCACCATCCCCGTTCTAGTTTGAACAACGTCGTTACTGATCCAGTCTCTCTTCATCACTTCAGCCATGCTCCTCAAACATTTCATTTCGCAATCCTTAAATCTTCTTCTCTCTCCTGAAAATGCCCCAAAAGTCTCAGCTCCGCAGGGCACAGTTGGAACAACTACCCCCTCATACAACCCTCTCTTTGCTTCGAGACCCAACGTCCTACAGCACATTACACTTTTTAGTTCACTAAACACTTTACACTCTTCCTGAACTCGGGATATCACTTCGTTTCCACTAGTTCACTGTTATCCACATGAATGCATTGGTACTTATTACACTGAATTTCCTCCATTAACTCTCCATGACTAATTCTACTCGCATCGACATTCCTCGAACATCACATTACTGTACCTTTACTAAAGTTAATTCGCAGCTTCTTCCTCTTACTAGCCTACACAACAGCTCAGAATCCACCACCAGCGCCGTATCATCAGAAAACGGGAACTGACTCAACTTTCAACGCCGCCCATGCGCCCCCAAGAGCTCTGCATCACGACCCAATGCATTCGCGTTCACCTCCCTGACCAGTCCACCCATGTAGAGGTTGAAGAGAAGGAGAAAAATAAAGCAGAGTTGTCTCAGTCCCACCTTCACTGTGAACCAAGCTCTCATCTCGCTACCAACTCTGACACATGCTCTGCTGCCAACATAGAAACTCTGAACCGCTTTCAACAGGTTCCGCCCACTCCCAACAAACTCCCACCCTCCATAGCGAGACCCTGTCGACCCTGTCGTAGGCCTCTTCCAGATCAATAAAGGCTCAAAACACATCTTCTTTTTCCCCCGAGGTATTTCTTACAGACTTGTCTCACTGTAAATATCTGATCGGCACATTCCCTACCACTCCTGAAGCCACACTCTTACTCGCCAATTACACCATCCGTACAGTCTCTAATCCTCTTAACTAGCCTCTCCGAGACAATTACCGAGAACACATAGCAAACTGATACATTTCGAGTTTCAGCATTCATTTTTATATCATCAACACTGCACAAGACACAAAACAAATTCAGTTACCTCAACAGCAATTTGACTATCGTCATTCCGCCCCTCTTCAGGCACTCCGTCGAAACGCCGCTTTATCACCTCTACCGATACCTGGACATCTTTTTTAGTAATGTCCGCAAGAAATCTTTCCTAAAACCGGCAACCGTGAACCACCACCCCCAGCAACAATGTCAGCCTCTCTGACATCCTCAACATTCAGCAGCTCATCAAAATACTCGAATTTCTTCTTCCGTACATCACAACTTTCCGCCTCCTTTCCGTCTCCCCATTTTTTCCCCTTCTCCATCTCTATCCAGAACATCTTGTCGTTCTCATCAAAAAACTGGAACAACCGTCTGCCCCACCTGGCATCAGCGTCCGTCATGACTCTCCTCACCACCCACTTCACCTCTCTTCTCTCTATAGTTATCATAGGCTACCACCGACCTCGCTTGCAACCACTCCTCAGATTGACCTATTCGCGCCACCGTTAGATTGACCTCTTCGCTCCACCGTCAGATTGACCTCTTCGTTCTACCGCTTGCAGCCCTTCCGTGTGTATCCGACTACACGGCGCACACCACACATTTTTTTCGCACCTCTCAAAAAAGCAATACTTGAACGTCTCCCATTCTTCATCAACATTTCTCCGGTTCTGCACTCTCACGCTGTCATTTTCCATCCTCGACGCCTGACGAAACTTTTCAACTCCGCTATCCACGTTCAGTTTATTCACCTTCAAGACCACTCTTCCACCTTTCATTCTTTTGTGCCCATTCCACATCTGCTTCACTCCCAATCTACCTTCCATCAGTAGATGGTCTGTCATTCGTCTACTCTTCCCTCTTAACCCTCGCACATCCAACAGCTTCTCTACCACTCCCACTGAATTCAACTAAAATCTACCAGCGCTCTCTCCACCACTGCACCATGAACATTTTTATCCTTGTGTACCGGTGGATATCTCGCTTCTTGAACAAGCTGTATCCAACCACCAGTTCCTGCTCCATGCACAAACCTATCAAGTTCTCTCCACTGTAATTTCTACGGGAACGCGGTACTTCCCTACCACATTCTCCAGAACTACATCTCCAACTCTCGCATTTTGGTCACTTAGTACCATCACATTGTATTGACCTCCTAAACTCTCAATACACTCACCCAGGTCAGTCCAAAAGTGCTCCCTTTCCTCCTCACTCTTCTCGCTACTAGGTCCGTAACCATTCACAAACGCTATCTTCATATTTTTAACTCAATTTCCACCCACACCAATCTTGAGGACACCTACTTCGACTCGGTAACGCTACTAGCTAGCCAATCACTCAATAAATACACCACACTTTCTCGCTCCCTGCCTGGTTCCACGCCCGATGTTCTTCTACTTAACCGCGCCAAACGCACATTCGCCTTTTCTTTCATCTTCGTCTCACTCAGCGCCAGCACATCAATCTTCTTTCTTACAAACATCTCACCAATCTCTCTCTTCTTTGCTCCATTCGTACAACAACCAAACATTTTAATAGAGTCAGTTTATTGTTAAACTTACGCTTTTTCAAGAGTAAGTTTATCAATAAATATTTTAAATGACGTGAGGAATTTTGAACGTTCACTACACATCACCGAGCACTGATAGTCACAATAGCAATAAAAGAGTCTGTTACAGATGAAGAATATTGAAACTCAGGAAACGTTGTGACCGAAAAATTTACCAAGAAGCATAGCATTTAGAAAAAAAACTTGCCGACCGCTTGGAGGGTCAACTAAAAGTGAAACGTTTCAGAAACGGAAAAAACAGATGGCTGCCTTACACATCAATATCCTAACAAGACGAGATTTGCTTGTTGATTTGCTCCGTTCTTTTATGTGCAACGTAAAATTAATAAACTGGATTATCAACATTTTGTCGCGAGCATTAGTAGATTTTGACTTTCCGATGTCATAGCAGCAACCAAATCATTGCTCCTCCCAAAATTATCACTTTTCAAGCTCACCTTGATGGCCTCGTTAATTCTGTTGACGAGCCACATAAAGAGTCTGGCGTAGAGCGCCTGGCAGAGCATGTCCCTGGCCGTGCTGGCCTGATGGGCCGCCAGCTCCGTGGCTACAACGTCGCTGTTGCCGTCTTCCGCTCCTCCTATGCCGGGGTGCGCCACTGTTCTTGTTTGGAGCGCTGCCACCAGCTCGCTTTCGCTGCACTGCAACAACTCGCACACTTCTCGTATCTCTGGCAGTAGAACAGTGAAAAGCATGACGATGCGAGACCAGACTTGGGCAAAGATTCGAAAAAACATATTCCCTACCCAAAACTCTAGACGTGATGAAGTGGCCCGTTACATCGAGTGAGAAATGCTTAGCATCGATCTTGTAACAATTATTCCTGGTCACTCCGTCCTCCTCTATAAAGAGTAAAAAGGCTCATACGATGGTCGTTTTCCTACCCCTTCATAATTTTACACACTTCGATCATGCCACCTCTGACTCGACTCTCCCCCAGCGAATAAAGAATGATTTTGCAAAGTCTGTCTTTTTACGATTTATTGCACCGCGAGAGGATAAGTTTGGTCGCTCTACTTCGGATCTGCGGACACTCAAATTCTGTTTTCACCTTCCTCCTTGTGTATTATCGTCTGCAAACTTGCGAATGTTTGAAGGTACGTTAAATCAAAAGTGTTTACGAGTGACATGGAGAAGAATAGACCTAAGACAGATTCTTGAAGCACGCTGCTTGTTACATTACCAGAAGAAAGGGGAGCGTCGTTTACGACTCGCTGCCGTCCATCCGTGGGCTAAAATTTATCCAGTTACTTAGCTCGCCTCAAAAAGCGATGCTGTGTAATTTACTATCTGAGCGTATATGAGGGACATTGTCGAAAGCTTTTAAAATCAAGGAATATGATATTGATTGGAGATTTCAAGTCGTAAATTTTGATCATACTGTTGAAAAATACCAGCGGGTTTATCTGACAGGAACGATTCACGACTGTTGCTTAGACTTGAATTATAATCGGTTTTGAAGGAGGTATTCGTTCATTGTGGCTTATGCCTTTAACTTCATCAACGTTATCGCGCCCAACTCTGCACATGTCCTCCTCGGCCCAAGTTCGGAGCCGTGATATTCTTTCATACAGGAACTTACTGTGTAGCTTTCATTTTGTGCTTATTTTATTTCTGTTGTGCCTTGATTTACAAGTTATTTTGATATTATATGGGTTTATATATTAAATCGAGAAGCATTCGTATCCCATCGTGCTTAATATAAACATTGCATCATTGCATATCGAAAACTGAGCCCGTACTAACGACGCCCAGGTCAGAGACGTTATGTCACTAGAACATGTATCTCTATCCTAAACCCATCTACGCATCACATTTACTTCATTCTGCATCAGTAGAGTATATGTCGCTGATACGTGGATTTTGTCCGGTCTACGGGAGCTTGCACATAACATTTCAGTGGCACATAGGCGGTCGACGCGAAGGTGGACGGTGCGAATGGAATGGAAGTAGATATAATGATCCAGAATATGCCCTGATGACACCTAAATAAGTCTGGAGAGTTTGCGCCTAATATTTTCACGGACGGACGGATCATGACAAACCTTAAAAAGTCTGCGGTACTTTTTGCACACCATGTTGACCGGAGTCAGCGGTGGGTAGCGGAAGGCGACCGACCATGGGGCGACCATGTTGGCCGGAGTCAGCGGCGGAGGGTAGCGAAAGGTGAGCGGCGCGAAGGAACGGAGGTGATTCATTCGGACGGAAGGATAGCTTTCGGATTATTCGTTGTTAATAGGTTATATATTTATATTTACATATAGTTATTTGCATTTCAATGCTGGGCATACTGAATTGCAATTCCATTACATGTCATGTTGCATATATGCATTTTCAATAATACATATATGAGATAATTTTTTCTTGATAATAAATCTAACAGTTACATACTAATATACATGCAGTATTATATATTGAAACCCCACACTTTCCAGACACATTCATGTTGAATTTTTCAACCTTGGTATCGTTTCTACGTCGTTCACTGTTAATCAATTTACACGTTGCATAGATTCATTTAGTTTAATGTTATTTTCTGCAATTGTATTATCAGTACCCTTGCGCTCCGTTTAACTTACTCTGGCAGTAACTCCTTTCGTTTTCTCTGTCATCGAGATGTCGGACACAGAAGATGATACAAAAATTAAGAGGTGACTGAAACATTCCTTCAAGAGGAAAATCACCCAAGAGTATAATTGACTCATTCATAGCGGTCGGATGCTTGATATTGAATTCAGGCGACGTTTTGTGTTCTTCCATCTATATATTTCATATGTATATAATATATATAGGAATAGTACGGCTTATTAGTCTGGGAATTGGCAAGTTGATGTAGGTATTTTGGATGGTGCAGCAGCTTCGTTACGAGTTTCTGTCACTCCATAACGCATTATCCAGTTTTGAACCAGATATATCGGTGTTCCATTGACGCGGTGTTCCAATAGCGAGAGTAGCTGAACGATATGGATGAATTGTAGGTTATTATATTGTGTTATGTATTGTAGGTTATTATATTGAGTAACGATTGTCGAATGGTTGGTGAGGTTACTGAACTTGTGTTTTGCGGCATGCGTGGTACCGAGTGAGTGGCGCAGTGCCTGCATTGTTCCGCTATATAAGGACAAAGGAGATATAAATGAATGCTACAACTCGAGAGGTATCAGTCTGTTATGTGTTGTTGGTAAGTTGTACGGGAGAGTGCTGATCAAAAGGATTAGAAACAGTACGGACTGCGCAATTGGAGAGGAACAGTGTGGCTTTAGGAGTGGTAGAGGGTGTACCGATCAGATATTTGAAGTGAGACAGGTATGTGAGAAGTACCTTGCCAAAGGAAAGGATGTTTTCTGGGCCTTCACGGATCTGGAGAA